>CAIGRF010053754.1:0-26433 GCA_903798235.1 Fraxinus ornus
TCCTGGGTGCTCCCTGCAATCTGTCTGCGATGTCTGCCTGCATTGCAACCTGTGTCGATGTGCCTGGACATGAACCCGAATTTCCCGGACACCACCTAGACATGAACCCGAATTCCAGACACGACCTGGACACGAACCGACATCATGGACATCACTCATTTTTCCACCAAGTTAGGTGGCACCGGCATCGCCATGGACTTTTGCAACCTAGACCTAATCAACCATATATCTATCTCATTTTCTCATTTCGGGCCATGACATTTCCTTGTCATGCTAGACACCAAGTCACCATCGTGTTGTCCGTCAAAATGTGCCACCCCACGTTTTGAAGAAATTTGGTTGGCTAGAGAATTCTGCTCCATGGCATGTACTTAGGTCCTAAGGTTGCACCTTAAGTGATCGTGACTTTCTTTTGATGATTGCTACGAACAGTGCCACCGCCAAGAACATCCTTTCAGTCATTTCACGACGATTTCATACACGGGAGTGGATTCAAGAATTCGAGTGAGTTAGAGAGATAGTTAACCGTTGACCATCAACTGCCGCAATAGCGAAATTGTTTATCAGTATTTATTTAAATAATATTAAGAAATTCTTCAATCAATAATAAATAAACTAAAATGTAAAAATTATATACATATGAAAATACAATTCAAAATAATACGAAAAAATATATAATAATAAATACACGATACAACCTCACATCATAACTGTAAGTTCAAACAACTGCATTCTCCGGAATCTCATATTTTGAAAGCACTACAAGATTGTCTCATGCATAATTTTTATAAAAAAAAATCTAACTCCATCTACATCATCAGATTGTCATTGAACCAGTCATCTTTTATTTTGTTGCGCAAGCCACTTTTGATTAGATTCATAGTAGAAAATGCCCTTTCAACACTTATAGTTGCTGTTAATAATATCAAGTTGAAGTCTGAGTAATATAAGCTCTTCACTAATAAAGTCCAAATGGTAGAACCAAACTAAACGTAGCAATTTAGTCCAACAAAAAGCTGCAAATGAGGCTCTGGACTTAAACAAGAAATGCAAGTAAGGAACTTAGTAGTTGCCACGGATTCAAACCGCTCGCTTGAGCCACCCAATAAAATACTCATTTTTTTTCAGTTCATACGTGTCGACCTGCATTGATGGGACTTTGAGTCGACTTTTCGTGCTAACATTTTTGGCTTCTCTAGTAAAAAAGCTTTTTTTTAACCAAGTTAAGATGACATTGAATTGATCCTAAACTTTTCGATCAACGCCAACATTTGCTATTTAGACCTTGTTTGAGCCATACTTTTTTCTCCTTAAAATGAAAAATATAACCGTTATCCATCACGTCAACATTTAAATTCAAATTTTTCATCTCTTATGTGGCTCCAATAACGACTATATTTTTCATTCTCATTTTCAAAAAAGTTGGTTCAAACAGGAGCTTAGTATTTACAAAGAATAAATCCTCATGTACAGAATTGAGGTTTACAGGGGTTTCACACCCTCTCACAGTGGTGGGCCCCACAGTAATTAAAAATTAATAAAAATTACCCACCCACCCACACCATGTGTGAGTGTATGTAAACCAAACAACATCCATCCTCCTCTGTACATGTAGCACTGCTCATTTACAAATATAAAACTACTTGAAAATATAACCAACGTTATTGTTATAAAACATTTCGTTAATAAAGAAATTTTGAATAACTACATGCACAATTACAAGTATACAAAGCAATAAAAATACTTAGTCCCTGATAGGTGGGAATTAAAATTAAAATTTTAATTTAAGTTAAAGTCAATAATTAATTTTAATCATATATTTATTGGCTCCACAACTTTTTAAATAGATATTTTATCAATTTTATCAAAATTTACTAAAAATCTCATTTAAATCCCCTCAAACAGGACTCATTTAAATCCCCTCAAACGGGGCTGAAATTAGGGTTGAATTTTTTTCATTTTTGCACATGGACAGGAGTCATCAGTATCAAGTATAGTACTGAAAAGTACACTTTGGTCGGAATCAAATTGTAGAAGTTGATTAAGATTGATTTCTCCCTAAAAAATGAAATGTTTGTCAATCTGTGGATTGTTGGATTCATAATTGAACTAAACATACAACCATAAATCCCGGAAGATCGTCGTCTTAATGCAAATTTACTAATTTTAATATTTATTTATTATTCAACATAGCTAAACTATCTCTCTTTAAAATTTAAGTTAATTATGTACAGTTAAATTTATTTTTCATCAAATACGGTGTACACTATTTTTTATAAGTGTATGTTGAACTAAATCATAAATACCATCAATAAATAAAAAAAATATAAAGAAAAATTGACAACTCAGAGCTCGTTTAATAAGACTTCTACTTCTTGTAGAAAAATTTCGTGGAGAAGCTGTTTTATCTCAATTTTCTCTTAAAACTCTTCTAGTCTGGGAAAATATTTTCTGAAATAATTTTAAAAAAATTAAAAATAACTTGTTCGGAAGTATGTATGTTTCGACTTTTTAAAAATCTTACCAAACTACCCTTAATCATGTTAAAATTTTAATTTAACATAGAGAAAAGTCTTAGGTATGGCATCCAGCTATTGGTAATATTAATATGACAAGATGTATTAACACCGTACCAAACATCTTTAATTGCCAAATCTTAAAAGTTTGCTTTTCATAATGAAGAAATTTTTCTCCAAACGTGCTACTATAGTTAGGTTCCGACATAACCATGGGCTATTGTTAACAACTACGTTTGACCGAAAATATTCGATATGATTGGACGAGACAGGTACATATATCTCATTCGGAATTATCAAGAATTTTTTTGATAATTATTCAATTAACCTGAAAAAAGTTGGTGTTACGGAAATTAATCGAGACATAATAATTGCCATATAGGTAACATTGTCTTGGACTTTTCCACAACGAAAATAATTTCCCTTAGTTTTTCCACAATAAATCTTTCTTTTGACCAATCATTCCTTCCTTTGATTTCTATGGCTGATCTTCTACCTTTCCAGCTAGATTACAATGCGTGGTCTTCGCTACTACTGTTTTCTTGAATTTTATATAAAGTAGAATTTTTCTTTTAAATAAAAATAATTGTGACACGATGACTATATTCTTTCAATTTATACCAATTTTACTTTCTCCATAAATCGCTTTCCATTAAGCATTGTAACGAATTGTCCACATGGCCCATGGGGTCACATAGGGCCTCAGGCAGTCCACTCACACAGGCCGGTGAGCATAATAGATAATAAACGCATGATACTTTGAATAAGAAACTTGTAATTGAACATGTATATGATGACACCGTTAGTGTACTTTCCGATAATTTAGGCCATAAATAAGCACTTTACAATCTTGCCATACCAATTAGCTCACCTTGGTCAAGAATCAAGTTAAAGGGGCATTATTTGCATGAAACCAGCTATATGTTTCAAGGTTGATATCATTGCATTCAACTTTCTTTCTTCATGGAAAGGGACAGCTAGACAATGAACGAATAATGAAGACAATTGACAATGTACAATGCAATGATGCTCAGATGTGAAAACGTCCTTGAACTTCTTGTAATAATGAGGCAATGACGAACCATAGCATGTGCATTGGCAGGCAAATCTTGCAGATGCCTTTAGTTTTCACATTATAATTCCAACTCTTCTGTGCTATTTCACCTATGCATTTTCTCAAAATAATGACTTCTATAATATTTGACGATGGTCGGGATTATGTTTTGTATTCTGGATTAGATAGAGTCGTCTTCTCCCATTACGTTAAGCAGGTAATGCACTAAGAAAGCTTCACTAAATGTGGAAATTGGGAAATACATAGATCCAAAAACTTGGAAATGATGATATGGGGATAAAAAGAAGCATGATGAACATTACATTGCATTTGCTATTGGGGGACAGAGTCAGAAACCATCGCACAGAAAACCCCAAATCATCATAACTATTAAAGCTGCCCCCATAGATTTAGTCAATAATTCAAGAAAGAAAAAACCCTGAAAGTTGAAACCAGTTATAGGTTCCATTACCAAAAGACCTCAGAGAATATTTAAGGATGCATCTGTCCATGCAGCAAAAAGTGGCACTTGAGGCCTCATCTGGGGTGTTGAAATCCATGAATTCACACTACTTGTTGAACTTGTAAAAATGTTGGATGCCGGTGGAGGCATTGAAATATGCAAAGGAAGGCCGTTGCTTTTATCTGGGCTTGCTTCTCTCGAGTCGTTCACCAGTGAAGAAGCACTTGACAAGTGACTCGCTATTTTTCCCTGTTCATCCACATCATGCTGAGTAGAGCTCATTGCCTCGATTCCAATCATGCCATTTACGCCAATAGAGTAAGATGGGCTTCTAAAATCATCAACTCCACCTGGTTTCTGATAGAGTGCCATTTTCCAGTCAGGCACTTTGCTATTATCCTCCTTCAAGGCATTTGCAACTTCCAAATGATGGTTATGATTAGGATTGTTATAAGAGATCTTGTTGCTTGAATCCATGTCCTTGTTTCGTTTAGCCATTTCCCCCGAAAGCAGGGTACTGCTTGCCATAATCCGATCTACATCATATCTTGAGATGTCGAAGTTGGTTACCGCATTAACCCCTCGAAATTTTATAGCTGCTACGTCGTATGCCTCAGCAGCTTCTTCTTGAGTACCTAAAATATAATTAAAATGGTTGGGAAGTGATTTATAGAACACAGCAACTACAAACAAGCTATTCCCGGTAAGGACACAGCTTTAAGAATTTCAGCATGGATTGATTAAGCGGTATAGAAAAATTAAATCTTATAGGCACTCCTTCACATTTGGAGATAATTTCATAGAATATATATGCTAAGAATCAATTTAAACCATAAAATAAAAAGCACTTCCCACATATATCTAAAGATCTAAACAACTCACTAAATGTCCCTAGATAGAGGTCCTTGTTTCCAGCAACTCTGCCAATCCGAGCTTGCCAACGTCCGTGTTGATGATGTCTGCTAAAGAAAAAAACGAAAACCAAATCTTCAGTGGAGTGGAGGAAAACATCTTTTTAAACTGAAGGCTTTAAGCTGAAATAAAGCAGTATAAGACCTTGTGACTCCTCTATAAATTGAAGCTCCCCTGGAGAAGCCACTGCTTTTCCTGCAATATTTACAGCATTCATCTGTTAAAAACAAATGGATAATTTAAAGGGGAGAATTTGTAAAACTGCAATGGGGGCAAAGGGCAACCTTCTTAAGTGAGCAACATATTCCTGTCTGGTCATGTTCTTCATTTCTTCAAGTTCTTGTTGATAATTTTCCAACTGTATGAGCATCAGAGGATCATATTTCAGCCCATTTAATAATAGATCAATACATTAAGCGACGTGAAGTTAAAACCACTACCGGAAAATTGATATGGGTTGAAGGTCCCCAGTACTTGAGTGCTGCCAAATCATAAGCCCTTGCAGCCTTTTCTTCCATATCATAGCCCCCTAAATTTGACATTCATAGATCACAAAAGTGAGCAACAGTACAAAATTTATGCTCATAACATACTAATTTTGGGCCACTGTGGAACAAAAAACTGAGATGAAACCAGGAAGAAATTACCTAGATAAACTGGAAAAAGGTTTCGTAGATTACAATGTTGTCCCAATGAACCAAGATCATGAAAAAAAAATCACATCAAAGATAAGTGACAAAATTTTAATCGCGTTTGATCAACCGGAAGTATAAAAATAGATTGTGTTTTCATCACTAACCTTGCCTTCCTTTCCTGCTTTGACCTTCTTTCTTGCAACTATTGTCCCATAGATGGGCTTCATATCTACCTGTCCATCTGTGCCTGGTGATAAAAAGATTCACAAACCAAGTTGTTTTAACATTAATAATCCAAGACAATATATTCAGAAAAACTAAAAAACAAAACATGCTATATATATCACAAGCAAAGAGTGCCCCAGTTTAAGAATATCAGTTGATAACACAAGGAACAAGAAAAGAAAAGCTGTAAATAAGTATAAAAAAGGAATTAACCTTGTGACTCCTCTATACTGTGAAGTCCTTTGCCCAAATGTATCTATGGACTTCCTATGAACAATCTGCTTCTGAGCAGCCTTTTCGGAATCCCTTTTCTTACTTTCCAAGCCCATAGCAGGTGCAATGTGCTGTGAACCAGTAATACAGCTAGATTGGGTACCTGGGCTCATGGACAAGCTTAAAGACTGCAAATCCCCATAGCCCATGACACCATTTGGACCAGATTCTCCCCCATTATCCTCCATGCAAATGCCCATCTTCTGCTCCAATGCATGCCCATTAGGATAATTTCTTGAAACCCAGTTTCTCATTTCACCATCAGCCATTGTTGGGAGGTGAAGATTGCAAGTTTCTTTAGGCTCCTCTTGGGTTGCCTGTTGGTACAAATCAGGCCCTCTAAATGCAGAGTAATGTGGATATTCTTGAACATGAATTTGCTGCTGCCTGGAGTTCTCTTGGAGAGAATTTAGAAAATCTTGGCCATTGTTGGCCTGATTATCCGGGGTTTGGTGATAATACATGCTGTCTAGACTGAGAGCCATACATCCTCTGTCACAGCCTTCATAATGATGGGTCCCCATTGTTGCACCGCCAAAGAAATCCGCCACTTTAGGAGTTGAAGTTACCATACCTTCGCAGTATTAGGTCAAAGAGAATATATTCCACAAAATCAAAATTAGTAAGAACAAGAAATTAAGAAAGAAGTAAAATAAATTAGCAGTTTTGAATTTTAACCTTGGGGTTGTGTCCTGTTGCCTTCTATTATGCACAATGATCCATCAGACTTCAGTGGCATCATAGTTAAAGGAGAGTAAAACCCAGTATTTTCCCCATAGTAAATTCCTGGATAGTTAAAACTAGAGGAAAAACTTGAGGGGATTGCATTTGAAACAGTGTTAGAACAAGATTGAGTTTGATGATGATCTGAAGAAGCCTCCATTTGACTAGTAAGAGAGAAACCCAACCAGTTATTATTTTGGTTGCTGTTATTTTCATCACTCATGGACTTCATTTTCCTCTATGAATCTCCTTTCACACTTCGAGAAAAAAATAAATTCTAGGCAAGTATTTTTCAAAGGAAGTCAATCATTGGGAAACTATTAAACTAATCATGTAAGCTCGCTCTGTTGTTTGGTTCCCTCCATTTTTGTTTTGCAGGTGCAGTCTTAAGTAGAATGAAATCTAAGCTAAAATCTAGCTAAAGCGTATCCTCTGGTGACTGGTGAATCTATTGTCTCTTTCTTTTGCTTTCCCCTCCCTCTCACTCTCTGAAAAGATTTCTAAAGAAAACAAAGCAAAGCACTTTAAACAAAACAAAAAGAATAAGTTCCAGCAAGCAATGCTGGGCATTCTTCCTGCATTCCATAGGGATCCGTGTTTGAGAAAGACATCTTCTTTTGCTTTTCCTCCGCTCCACCTCTGCCGTGCCTCCTCCCTTTTCCTTTTCTTTTCCCTTTTTACTTGTATTCCAACCTAATCTATGTTTACACGAAAATATTAAACAGCTTTAAAATCTCGTCTACCATACCGTTTTAACTTAAATCCAAACACTTGCACTAAAATCCTACATCAAATAATCCTTATGAGGTCAAAAGCCTTAACCAAATTAAGAACATCATTGACCATTTTGTACAGAAAGACAGCTTCTGATAGCCCAGAAAAACCTGTGTAGTAGGCAGGAGTAATAATTATACTAATAATGAATGATATACGACATTTGTAGTAAGTTGTAAGTTGCAACTGAGAACTCACTTTTTTTTTTTCTATCAGTTTGTTGAATTTAAAGAATTTATTATGGTTTGGCATTATTAACTCGATATGATGCAACAATCAATTGGCACATGCATGGCTCCTATTCTTCTGTGCATGATTAAGCTCATGTTTCACGATAATCATTTGAAAACTTTTTAATTATACATTCATATAATAAAATATTATACACGTAAATTCAAAATCTTTCTCTACTCTTTAACCACGCATTCTCCTAAAATCACTATTCAAAATTTTGTTTTTACAAAATATTGGTTTTCAAACGGGCTAAATGAATACATTTTAGAGTTTTTCTTATATACTTAACATTTTCAATTCAAAGCTCTATGGTGCTTTTCATGAGTTTTTTTAGTTTATATTTTTCTCTTTCATAAAGCCAAAGATAACTCCCATCGTACAAAAAATAAAACAACATGCACCGGTGGCCAAGATGGTGGAGCAAATAAACGTGGAGATCGAAGGTCACGAGTTCGAATCCCCTGTCGACATTTCCTCGGTCGAGTTCGTCGCACGAGGCTTGACTAATGCTGTTTATCTCTCCTGTGTGATTTTTCGGGTTATTGCACATAGAGTGATGTTTACCAAGTGCGCACTCACGGGTAGCGACTGTGGATTTCTACGTAAAAAAAAAAACATGCATAGTCGATAAATTGGCCCAAAATTGTTGAACCGCTTCAAGTTTTCAACGCCCTATATTTTTTTTGTGCATGGCTGATTTTTTTTCCTCATCAAGTCCATGTAGTAGCTGCGCCCGCCCCCTTCTTGGTCAATGGGCCACAACAACTTCAGCATCTACTATGAAAACTTGGGCG
The DNA here is from genome assembly GCA_903798235.1 of Fraxinus ornus. Classification (NCBI taxonomy): domain Eukaryota; kingdom Viridiplantae; phylum Streptophyta; class Magnoliopsida; order Lamiales; family Oleaceae; genus Fraxinus; species Fraxinus ornus. The sequence goes on from CAIGRF010053754.1 coordinate 8,604, forward strand.
AAATAAATTCTACCAGAAAACCATGGAATTTTTCATTTTCGACCAAACGCCTCCATTTACCTCCCGACGGTAAATCAGCCAGTAAACAGGCTTGCTATTTCACAACTAAGTAATACTGAAACTCGACAACGAGCAAAAGAGGGCTAAGCCAGTAAAGAGGCTTGCTTTTTCCCCACTAAGTAATTCTGAAACTCGACAACGAGCAAAAGAGGGCTAGGTTCGGTGTGCATAACCTCAATAAATAACTAAAAATGTAAACTGCAAGGCGAAACAATTTTATATACTAAGAGTGTGTTTGAGCCACATTAATTTGAAAGAATGTATTTTGAAATAGGAGATTGATGGAGAATGTGTGGTTGAAAAAGAAAGAAAAGTTATTGATATGATGAAAAATATTATTTTATTAAAGAATATGTGGTTAAAAATGAGTAGAAGAATGAGAATGAAAATTTTAATGTGTTCCAAACCTGAGCTTAAATTGCGTTTTCAATGTAAAAAGCAACTATTAGCCACTGCTTGAGCCTTATTTTTTTAATAATCATTTTCCTCATTTTAAACACCTATAAATTCACAAAAAAAAAAAAAAAAAAATCATTACGGGCAAAATTTAAAAAAAAAATCTCTCTACTGTAACCACGTATTTTTCAAAAAAAGTTACTTTTATATTTAAAAAATAGGGTTCATGAGGGGTGTAGTATCGTCTTTTGGACATATTATTGGCTTCTCAGATTTCTTAAAATACCCTAGCTAACACCACAAAAGTTTAGCTGTAATATCACGGGCAGAAGACAAACGTCCTCTAGTCACTTCAACATACATACATACACAAATAGCCCTGTGTACTGGACCTACTAATATATGGTTGAACTTAGCCACTGGGATACCGATATCTACTGCTACTGTATATAAAGCTACTATTGGATACTGCAGAATTTGTGGACAAGACTATACGGTGCCGTCTGGATGCCTGCCTCTCTGGACAAAGTTCTTCTTACAAAAAGTGTCTAAATTTCAGTACATTTATGTATGTAACAAAGGGAGGTAGTTTGACTGGATGCATGCTTGTGGTGCTTTCTAGAAAGTATTAGGGTAAGGACAGGCACTATACCGTTTAAAGATGTTTTTGAATGGGACTATAGTCACTGTACTATAGCGATTAAACTACTTGTACACATTTGCTTACACGTTCCAGAATGTTGAGTTGGCTAGCACTTTCATATTATTTGGATATTAATTGAAATTAAACTAGAAAGATAAATGCGCGTTAGATTAGCATTTATCAAGCTTTCTGTAAATGACATCTGTATTTGTTTAATGAGTTTGTTCTAACCTTAGATAGAGTACTCTTGTCACCTTTTGTTGCACGCTTTGGAGTTTATATGTTTAGTGCATGGTATTGAACGTGACTAAATAACATAATTGACGACATTATAACTTTCTTCTTTAATATTATGGATCATTACGTGAAATAGTATTCCTCGTGCATGAAATACATAAAAACACGCGTAAATTATTTACTGCGAATATATTATTTTGGATTTCTTTTAAAAGGTGCATAAATGAGTCATCTTAAGTATATATGGCTTAAATTTTGCATGATAGAAGGTAGATGATGCAGTATACACATGAGAGTGGAAATGATTTTAGTTGGGAAGAAGATGGTGAAAGAAATGTATACTGGGGGATCCCTTTATGTTTATAGTGCTAGTAATGAGTAAATTCATATCCCCATACCAAGAGCCAATTGCATTTTGGCCTAAAATAGAACGGCACAAGAGAGGAGTGCTGTCTTTATTTCATTTTCACCTTCCTTTGTGGGGGAATTAAGCAGCTGAAAAGAGTTGGTGGGTTCCTCCTTGTTTCTTCTTTGTCAACTTTAATAGACCTTTCGTTAATTGTTTAAGCTCATTACCAAACTAAGAACATCATGCTCTTCGAGACCAAGACACCATATTAGATTCGTATAACCTCATGACAAGTTTGATATATAGTAGTATTGACAATATTGTACAGAATTAGTGGTGTCGAAATGTGTAAAGGTAGCCTAAGAAGTGAAAGTTAAAAAAATAAAAATGTGAAAGCTATCTCAAATTGGATCGTGCTTGTATACAAAACTAGATGATGTTAAAATGGGTAGAATTGCCTCAAAAGCGTAGCTAATAGGCTGATATTTATGTAAAAAAAGAAAAATAAAGTGATTCTGATTAATTTAAGCATGTTAGGCTACGGGTGTGATCGAGCCAAGCCGCTCAACTCGACTCTACCCACCACGCAAGCTGGCTTGCTTTGCCATATTTGAGCTTGACTTGCCCCATTAACTCTCCTGGGAGAAACGTTGAATGGTTCTTCCATTTTTTAGGGAAATTTGCATTTTGCTCAACTCGCACAAAGTATTTTGTTGCTCAGCACACACCCAAAACTCGTCTTGGTTAGGAGCAGTGTCTCGTTTCATTAGTGGGACGAGACAAGCAGACGAGTGACTCACCTCACTTAACACCCACGCATAACATCTGTCAAAATTAAGTCATGCTAGCTTAGCACAACATGATTAACATCCCAAAAATCCTAATTAATATTGCAATAACCATTTGTTGATCTCTTAAAAAGTTTTTATTGCCCCACGCAACCACCGGTATCACGTTGACAATAAATGATCAATTCCTCTATCCATACAAGAAGATTAGACATGGCATGTACATATGAAAGCTTTGTATAATGGGAAGTTGACTAGAGGTGACCTGGTGACGTGCTTTTAATTCAAACAGTATTAGCGAATATATGTCCACATTCCTCATAGCTATATCTAAAATTCAACGATCTTGCTTTCTTCTAAGGAGACATGTAGCGTCACGGTTTGCTCAATATTAAATGACAATAAACTGAAAATTTGAAGACATGCATACACGGCGGGCTATATCTAATGGGTGGCTATTTATTAATAAGACAAACATACCTTTTATACGTTTGCATCTCTACTAACAAAATTTCGGAAACATTATTCAAGAAAGAAAAAGAAAAACATAATGCAACCACCAAATTGAAATGAATAAATGCTATCTAACACCAATAAATTATGTCTAAAATTTCATCTCATTTAACTTTGCCTATAATGACATATTCTTAATATTATTCATTATGGGCATTGTCTTATATACTAAATAGCAGTATTTTAAATGGCGCTTTGGCAATAGGCGTTGCCAAAGCGCCACCTTCGCGAGATGAATGATGGAACCTACAAGTCAAGTGGCTTGGCGCCTTATTTAGCTGTCAACGACAATTGTTGACTGCTAATACGTGCATGTGCGATTATCCGTGCCATTATTATCTTCTCTTTTTAAATTTTTTTTTTTCATTTTTTTACATTTTTTAAACTATAATTTAAATGTTGGTTTACATTTGAAATTTATCTTTTTGTTGGACACTTTTGAAAAAATCTATAAAGTTACTATAAATCTATTTTAGATGTTTGATATGCATTATTTTAATTATCAAATGATTTTTTGATTGATTAAAAATTAAAATAATATCAAAATAAGAAAATGCATTTTTACGTTTTTTTTATGCAAATGTCTCGCATAAGGTTGCTTAGTCCATAGCTTGACCTTCACGCATCATTGCGCAATACGCCTTTTAGAATAGTGCTGAATAGTATTTAAAAAAAGAAAAACATGTGCCCCCAGAGCACATCTCCTAATGGTAAAAAGGGAAGGTGGAAAAACTCCAGTTTTGCTTGAAACTGCAGTCAAGGATTCGAATCCTGAAATATGAATTTAGCCCTTGGGTAAGTGCAAGTGTACAAGCAGCCTTCCACCCTATACCTTTGGATGCATAACCTGCGATTTACCTCCTTCACCAAGGTCTATGACAGGGCAGGTGGGAGCCCTCAAGGTTGAGGTTCAACCCTTTTAAAAAAGAAAAACATGCATTCAAAATGGGTGTTTTCGGGAGATGACAACTTGTGAGTTAACATCAAAGACAAATACAATAAAAACAAAAGAAGTGATGAAATACACTTTAATGAATGATAGGGGGTGGGGTAGGGGAGGAATAGGTTTCCATATGGAACACGAAGAAATACAGCAATGAGCAAGAAGAGTCAACAGGAAAAGCAGATACTAGATAGCAACTTCACCGAGAACGACCAGGGAAGGTTTTAGTGTACTAGTTTATGTGTGAGAAACAAAAGGTTTTGAGTTTATTCCCTTTTTTAGTGAGAGATACGTATTTTAAAGTCCCCTTTCATTTAAAACCTCCTCATGCCAATTCCACCCCCTCCCCCTTGAAATGTCACAGTCCAAAGCATGAGTGTCAAGTCATATTCACCTAAGATCCTCTCTATCTAGAGGTACATGGTCATTGGCCCATCAACACTTTTATAATCTCCATTGTATTACTTGTATCTAAATGCCTATTCATTAAGTGAAAGTGTGTGTATTTCATAGCCCTGATTCGTGAACAGAGCCCACTAGATTTTGCATCAGCAACAGAGAAAAGCCATATCCAAGAACTAAGAGAAAAGCAGCAGCCCTACCTATCAAAGTTTAAGGCATCCCAATCCCAACGCAATCAACCAACAAAATACCCAAAATCCTACGGTTCTTCTTAGTCCAAACAGAGAAAAGCTAGCTGGTTTACACAAAGCATTCAATGCATTGGTAAAAATAGTAGTCTCCTGGGGGGGGTTTCTTTCAAGAAAATCGAAATCCCTTCAAAGTTCTTATGTCACAACAAGTGCCTTTCATGTCTACTAAACTGACCCTGGAATCTGGCTGCCACTTCATTTCCCCATTAACGAGAACAAAAAAATAACTATATATGGAATAAAGACTTGAACAGAATTTTTTTTAAGTATTTATGGAATATTGGCTTCTTTTCAATTTGGAATTAACAAGTTTTGATCAGAATGTATCGGAAATGACAGCAATCCAACTCATTTTTCTTAATTTCTTTTAGTTTCTTATTATTGTAAAACAGATATTTATGAGTGAGTCCAAGAAAAATAACACTGTGGAAAAAGAAAAAGGAGGCATCTGAGTCAACTGATAAGAACCACCTCTATTGACAATGCCCAAAGGTTGTTTTTCTGGACAATCCAAATGTCTAAAAAGTACAGCCCGGGTCTACTTTTATCTTCTTGTCCTTTCTCGTAAGATTTCATTTGTTATAGTTCAGATTTTATTTAAAAGATGTTTCAGCATCTTATTTGATAATATTCTAACCCTCGGTATATATTTTCACAATGTTATAAATTTATTCTATTACTATCATAACCTGTTTACTTTCAATAAAAGATAAATAGAAACTGCTTTATAGATCATTATTTATGATTCTGAGTTCCATAGATTTTGTATAGTGTTTATTTATCAGTATTTTTCTTATTCGCTGATTTCGTTATGTTAGCAAGTTATTTTTATCTTAAAATTTAGACACATGCACATGTGTGCATTGGAGTAGTTAATCAAGAAAACATATAAAGTTTCGTGTACATTTGGAATGAAGATTATTAACAACAATCAATCCGTCCGTCACAAGTGCTAAACTCATTCGAAAATATAGACTAAATTTAGTCCATGTTTGACATATATTCTATTTCTCATTTTTTTTCTCCCTTTCTTCATTTTAACCACATTCTATTAATAAAATAATATTACACATAAACCCAAAAAATTCTTCTTATTTTTTAACCACGCATTCTTCCATCAATCACTATTTCAGAATTTATTATCTCCCCAGAATGGGTGTCAAACACAAGCTTAATGTTTTGGTTTCGAACTGAGTTTCGTGATTTGGTATAAAACCTATTTGGGTTGGATGGGTTGCGCTGCTTCGAAAATGAATCGGTCCAACTAAAGAATTCATAGCTATAGCCATTCCTCAAGCTTCTGTACTACTTCAATCTTCTAATCCTACCATTTAACAAAAGGTACATATTTTTTTTCGCTAAATATACTTTTCTCTTAGAGCATCTCCAAAACAACTTTTACATCCTCATTTACATCTCGACATATCTAAATTCAAATTTTGCACCAAAAAAAGATCCAAATTCACTTTTTGCATCTTATAGAAAGGATGTAAATTTATATCTTTTATTTCATTTTCTACCGATAGATTCAATTTGCATTTCCTTTGCATCTCTTCAGTGTAGAGGTTTCTGGTCAATTTGAAGATCTAAATTGTGATTTAGATCTATTTTACACGACAATTGGAAATGCTCTAATGTACTTTGTTCATTTTTCATTTTCCCATCTAATTTTCTATAATTAATTTTTTAAGACAACAAAGTAGTCTAACCTTACAAAGAATAAAGAACAAAGCTTATGGTTCCTCAACAAGGATGATATCTGTGCATTTCACTGATATTGGCAAAATTAATCATCATGATTGGAGTTTCAAAGACTTGAAGCTACCACCTGAACCAAAAAGTGATTGCATTTCAAATAAAGATGAACTTGCAACACTCTAGTACAGTACAACTCCGAATACAATAATAACAGGCAATCATTTTGTAACAAGTCCATGCCTAAATATAAGTACCAAAAAAAAGGCAACAGTAGAAAATATGAAGGAAAAACTTGCAATAATACGAGGATGGAAATAAAGGGATAATGAAGATTTAGATCATCAAAGATTTACAAAGATCCTGAGTTTGATCAGACACGTTGTACGAGTCTTAAACAAAAAATGGTTTAAAAGATCTTTTCATTTTACGAATTTATAGGATAAAGGGACGATAACCTCAATATATTCATTAAATTAACTATACCAAATTTCAAAATTGGCTATAAAATCGGGTTTTGGCTTATCAAGAACACAAAAAGTATAGGTATGCACATCTCCTTATACATACATGAAGTGTGAGAAAGTAAAGGTCTACTAAAGAATACAAAACATTGTTTTCGCATCCACTTAGAGCATTTGTTTACATTTACCCAAAACAATGAAATAGACATATATGTGAAGATGCATACTATGACAGAAAGACCCTATGACACTTCCCTATTCCTTGGGATTCGCCTTTCCTGCTCAGCTTAGGTGGCCATCAGTAAGTTCAAGCCCAATTTACACTCAGGCTCATTCAAATTACAAATGAAAATTAATTTGAATGCCTGTAATAATTTATTTGATACCAAGGTTTTATTTCTCTCATGTCACAAATAAATAGAAGTTCAACAATACACTAATTTATTCAGTAACACTATTGAGAAATGAATTACAGCAGACTAGCATTACAATAGTGTTTATATAATTTTCTTCAGTGTTTTATGCACAAATAAATACTATATTTCTTTTGCTGATTTTTTACATAACAATAACAATCACAAGATGGTGATCAATTGTAATATCACATCACCAGGTAATTGTGAAATGATAAGGTGAGTATTTACATCTGAGAGTTTATATCTGGGGCCACATTCAGTTATAACAAACAACTCAATTTCCACCCCATAACTTAGTACACTAAATTAGAAAATCATTTGTACAAGACAGCCAGACACTGACTAAAACACAGAGATATTTCGCTAAATAAAATAAGCACTACAGATTAGAAACTCACGACTTTTCTTGTATGTATTGATATTGATAATTTCTAAAATTGACAATCCACACGAACAGTTCTAACCAGTAGTCAAGTTGCAGTGGACGGATTTGAGCATCCTCCAAGGAAGTAAGATAACCGGTCCCCTCATCCTTCCTCGAACAGTAGTAGCTTTGCAGCAGATATCAAAGATATCATCCAAGGGAGCAGGGGTCCCCAGTCCCTTCATCCTTCCTTGCATACAGAAGTTGATTCCCTTTGAAGACAAACATCCCTGCCTAATAAAAACACGTGTAATCGTATAATTCATTTAACCGATAAAAAAAAAAAAAAAAAAAAAAACACATGTAATCATATTATCGGTCTAGCACAACACACAAGTTGGTTAGAATAGGATAAGACTGCATATGAGGAAAAATCAAAACCTGCTGCAAGACACCACTTCTATCATCTGGTGTGGCTTCAATAGTGTAGTTCTTCATTGCCTTTTTCACAGTCCATCCTTGAGAACAGTTTTGCTTGTCAAGTCAAAGAAAAGAAAAGGTAAAGCTCTGTAAAAAGAAGGCAAGTAATTCACGCTTCAGATAAGATAGCTTGTGAACAAAGAAAAAGGTCGAGATGAATACACTTGCTGGATTGAAAAAAGTCTGGCCAAGACCATAATACAAGCCCAAAATATCATAAGCCTGCAATACCACAAAGGTGTCAGAAATTAGTTTAAGCTCATGGCAAACAAAGTAATCTCAATTGGGAGATAGAGGTTGTTTCCTTGCGTTCAGGGTCAGCAAAAAGGCAATCCAGTGGAATAAGTAACTGGCCGGACAAAAAAATCAGTTTTAGAAATTAGAACTAGCACTAATCCATCAGAAAATGAATATTAAGTTTGTTAACTGATAACACATAAAGAAAAATGATTCATGACTTGGTGTCAAGGACCGCAGCTTTACTTAAGCCTCTTGACCCTATCACAGCCGCAGTTTGCCCAACTTTGACCGCACATTGTAAATATTAATTCAAGTTTGAGTTGTAATTTCCTTTCCATTGTAATAGTTTATTTAAATTGTAAAATAGCTAGAAATTAGAAAAAGTTTAGTATGATTCTTTGGCATTTAAACGTCTACTCCCGTCACTTGAATTTTTGTTCCAAATACTATTATAGGGGATATTAGTCTTTTAAACATTTTTCAAACTTTCTAGTATTCGCCCCCTACACTAGCCATTATAATTTTCTACTTTCATCTATTGTAATTTTTAGCTTTCAAGTAATTAATGATCAAGTTACTTTCAATGTATTTCAATTTTATGTTGTAAACTTTCTACAAATTGTAATCAATTTTTCTTTTGTCCCGAAACGATTTAGAGAAGGTGGAAAGTAGTCTAGCGAAACAGACTACTTCCGCACGGTATCCTTTTCTGTGTCAAGAAGAAAAGCAAACCGTGAAAGTTGGTATTAGAGCTGCGGCTCAAGACCCTCGATAAGAAAGCTATGGATCCAAATTTCTCGAACACTACAGAGGTGGTAGATGTTCAAAAGAGGACTACAAAACAGCACGTGCATGCGCTTGATGAGACAACTACTATGTTGTGCTATGCCTGGAGAGCCTCAAGGAAAAATTCGAGGTGGCAAAGACGGAAATTCGAGAATTACACATCAAACTGAATGAAAGCCAAAAGGCTAACGCAACAATGACTGAAGTTGTTGCTATCATACCTGATCTGCAAGATGAAATGGAAGCGTTGAGAGCTCAATTACTAGTGCTTCAACGCGCATTTGCCATTTTTTGAACTAATTCCAACACTCACAATGAACTTATTATGATTGGCTAACATCGCTGACTTTCAAAACGGTTGATATATTACTAGTTGAGGTGACCAAATTTAAAACAAGGTAATTTTTCCTGATTTAGAAGCTTTTATCCAATCCGATATTATCTCTCGAAAACCTATATTTAGAATAGCTACCTATAAATTATATACCCTGAAAACAGAACTTTTAGCATTCTTGCAAATATTGAACTAAAAATCTCCAGTTTTATACTCTTCAGGCCCTCTATTTAAGACATTATCTGTACGGTTTCAGTTGTAGTTATCATGTAGAAATTTGTTATGAAATCAGCCAATTTAGAGGCATTTGGGTAAGTTGAACATGAAAACCGGAATCAAAATATGGCTGAGCGAGTTTCACTTGGAAATCATTTGGGGATTCTCTCCTTATCATCCAAATTGTTGTTGTTGCTCAAAGTTGGTTAAGCCTGCCAACTAGTTCAAAGGGGTTGCTGCTGCTCCAGATGTTTAGTGAATTTGAGCTGCAACGGTAGCTGAAATCTAGAGGGGAGACCCTTTGTAACAACCCGGGCCTTATGCCCAAGTCGTTATATTGCACCTATAGTCTGTATTGAGAGAGTCTAAACTCATCTCACTAGGAATTTATGTCTCGTTCCTCAGTATTTGAACCTGAGACCTCTTCCTTACAAGAGATTTAAGTTGAATCCTAGTATCGATTGGTATCAGAATTCAACTAAAGTTTCTCACAAGTTAGAGGTCTTGAATTCCCAAAGTGGATAGTACATATGATATAACGGCACATGCATGAGGCCCAGCTTGGAATCAATTGTTAAAAAAGTCTGTTTGACATTGATTTACAGACTAAACTAAGCCAAGGTTGAACATAATTTGGCATTCATCAATGTATCGACGTCATCGGGTTCAGTTTGGCTTGATCAGTTAATAAATTCTCTCATTTCTTTGTCACGGCTCACGAGCTGAGATATCTCCTGACCTTTCAAAGCCAACCCAAAAGATTTTCAAGGTGAGCTTACACCCAATTATCAAGTTTACTAATTAAATTAAGCCACACTTTATATTCTCAATCCGTCCAAAACTAAATGCCAAAATGAATCCTAGTCAGACTACGTCGTATATTGATTGTATTCTCTTTTTTTCTTTTCTTTTTTTTTTTTACCTAAAAACTATTGAACCATTGTCAAGTTCGATAACAAATTCAACTATTCAAGCGATATTCTATATTTTCACTTTGTCCCAGATTGAATGCCCTAATTAATTTTGCGGGCACTAATAAATTTTATAACTGATTTGCTATTTTTCACGTAGAAAAACTTTTAAATCATCTCTTTCTTGTATAATTTGTTTTACTGTCTCATTTTGTTTTCTCTAAACTAAATTCGTTCGTATAAAACAATACCGAGAAAAGTTGTACAAATCAAAATAGAATTAATAATAAGTCAAATTTTGATAATTTATCCGAAAGAAACAACAAAAATATGTGACATATATGGCTAAGGAGTACCTCATTTGATCCCAGAGGTCCTCGCACTTGACGGGCTCGCCAGTGGCGGTGAAGATGCCGACTTCCCCGAGCACATTCATGATATTATTGGGAACGGCCGCAGTTTTAGAAGCTTTGGCGTCAAGAGACGGTCGAATCGGACTCCTAGCAAAGCGAATTTTACTGATGGGCTTGGTTGAAATTGCAAAAGATTGGGAAGGGAATAGTGATTTTGAAGTGTGGGTTGATGTGGAAAGAAAGGGAGTGAGAATTAGACACTGTAGATTTATCATTTTCGCCATGATTTTTCTTGGAATTCTTCAGAAAGGCAACACCGGGAATAATAGATTGTTGGAAGGGTTCTGATATTTTGTGGGGAGAATGGAGGGGAGCTAATAACGAACACAAACAGTTGTGGCGGGAGAAGGTAACGCGTGACCACGGACGCTCTGAATGGAGATCGCTCTGTAGTACACGTGGAATTTGTCAAAGTAAAGTAGTCAAAGATGAAGCTAATCTTCTTTGTTTCGAAGCCCTTGTTCGGTTGAAATCCTCACTCTATCCGAAGCTCTTATTTGGCTGAAGTTCTTGCTATTTGTTGGTATCTAGCAGCAATTTTCAGAAATAATTGGTGTAATGTTTATGATAATAAATGTCAGGGTTTTCGTCTATGATGTAAGGCGATTGGTATGTTGTCAATGTATTAAATACATAGTAAATTGAGTGATATGAGGTTTCGGTCTAGAGATAAGGTCATGTGGTTTTTATCCAACGATTAACACATTGATCAAAATTCTATAAATAAACAAATCTTATAACAATTATTCCTAATGCAATTCTGCACAATTAAAAATACATTTGGTTTCCTCTAGTTCTCATTCCATATTATTTGCTTGAGTCTAGTTTGTTCTTATTTTGTTTGAGTTGTTTGTGGTTGTTTGTTTATATTCAATCATCTTTGATTATTTCGTCAGTATTTGAATATTTTTGTCTCGTATCGTAGCATCTCCTACGTCCATAAACCTCATCCCTTTTTGTCTGAATTTCTGATCGAAACTTGTTGAAATTTGCTTGCGTAGATGCAAGTGAACCTAATATCTATTGTCCACGTAATCATTGCTAAAAACGAGGTCAACAAAGGCTTCACGATTTCGTTAAACGATGTCGTATTACATGACACTTTTAAGATTGACCTAATCAACAAGCCCATTTGTCACTTTGACTTTTCAACTATACTATATTTTCACATTGGCCTATTAGAGATTAAAAGACAAACAGGTCCTTAAATAAGCTATACAATTACAAAATATTGTTTTGTTTAAAAGATTATTTTACCCTTTTAATTAACAATTGAAAATCAAACACTTCCCACTTAAAATTTCAAAATTACTTAACTTTTTTTATCGGTCTATTCCAACACAGATAAAAACTCTCTCAACTTTCATCTACTACAACCTCAAAATCTCTGAAATATATTGAACGCTAAAGAATGAAATTACTTCGAATTGGTAAGTATATTTACGTATGTTTTATTTCGTTTTTGTTAAATTTTTATGTGTTGTAATCGATAAAAACAGACGGAAATTTTTTTACGTTTAGTAGCCGGGAAAATTTATCTATTAAATTTTTTAATCGCGAACAACCAGCTGTTAGACAGTCTTAACATCCGGCTATTTTCGGTTGTTCAGCCTTTTATAAAAAAAAAATAATTGTTGCCCCAGTCGAGCCGAATGACCGTATTTTCTTAAAAAAGTTATGTTCCGTCTTGCAGATATGGCTGTAATGTCAGTTTATTTTTGTGGTGACTTCGAATTAGATAAGAAAAATCAATTGGTATGGAGATGGATAAGTGATAAACGTGGTGCTATTCCAATTTTCATAACGAAGAGTACAACATCTGCGAGAATGTACCATGATTTTAAAAAAACAAGTTGATTGTAGATCCATCTCAATACGATATGAAACTGAGATTTCGATTTAAAGATGATTCATCTATTCTGATTCCACCTGTGAAGGTTGCTTGTGATGAGGAAGTGAATTATCTATTTAAATTGAATAAAATGTACACGACTCCTCTTTGGATGACTTTAGTGAAGAAGGACGTCGCCGAAGGTGGACGCGAACCAATTGTTCCTAATCGTGATCTCACTGTTACACACATAATTCCATCGGTAGTTCATAACAACGACAACGACAATGACTTTACAAATAAAGATTTGATTGATTTATCTCGTCGAAGACATGAGTGGGGTGGAAGCGCAGGGGCATGAACGAGTGGACCGTCATCTAATTCTTCGCGTGTGGTTCCCGATGATGAAGATTTGCATGTCGAGCAACTGTTCGAAACATAAAAAGATTTGCAAGAAGCTGCACATCGATTTCAAATTCTTTATATACAATTGAAACAAAAGGAAATTATTAAAATTAAATAAAGAATATAAATATTTATTAATTAAAATTGAAAAAATTAAATATTTGTGTACAATGAATATTTAATTAAAAGATTTTAAATTGAAAAATTGAAAGTAAAAAAAGGAATTTGCTAATTCATTAAAAATGAATATTTCATTTTAGTAATTATCAATTTCAAATTCTTTATTTAATTATATGTATAAAAAGTTCAAACAAAAGAATTATTAAAATTCAAACGAAAGAAAATCATTAACATTAAATAAAGAATAAAATATTATTTAATTAAATTTGAGAAAATATAAGATTTGTTTACAATGAATATTTAATTAAACAAATTTAAATTAGAAAATTAAAAGGAAAAAAAAAACAATTTGCTAATTCGTTAAAAAAGAATATTTCATTTTAATAATTATCAATTTCAAATTCTTTATTTAAGTATAAATATAAAAAATTCAAACAAAAGAAAATTATTAAAATTAAATAAAGAATATAAATATTATTTAATTAAATTTGAAAAAAAAAATTAAAGATTTGTTTGCAATGAATATTTAATTAAAGAATTTTAAATTAAAAAATTAAAAGGAAAAAAATATATTTCATTTTAGTAATTATCAATTTCAAATTCTTTATTTTTAGGAAATTATTAAAATTAAATAAAGAATATAAATACTATTTTGCTTTCTTACACGTGTATTACACGTTAACATGTACGAAATCATTCAGCATGTGACCTTGGAATTTGCAAGACTAAAGGAGTTCATATCTACACACGACCCCGTCCAGTTCTACCACCCCTGCAGCCGCGACAGATGCATGTGAGCCCAGATTTACTGAAAATGTAAAACAATTTATGTTGTTACTTGTCTAAAAGTGAATCTTATTAAACATTGTGAACCATTTCATTAGTATACAAATTAGAAATCAATGACATGATTTGTTAATATTGCAAATGTTGTTTTCAACTAGATGGAGGAGGCATTGACCCCAAGGTTTATGCCCAAATGACCATGAGGGTCCATTGCCTAGTGAAAAGCAGGATGTGGTACCGTATGTGAATTATGATGAATTCAAAATTTTAAAGACTCTAATCTTGTTCTCTAGCATACAAACTAGAAATCGATGACATTTTTGTTAATATTGCAAATGTTATTTTGAACTAGATGGAGGAGGCATCGAGCCCGAAGTGTCCTGCCCTGAGAACGAAGAAGTTCCCCCAAGTTGTGACGTCATGGAGGCGGATGGTAAGTTTTGTATTGGAGAAGTTATACTAAGTTGAGTTTTGTTTATATACTGTAAGAATGTTGAGTTGAAAACTAATGTTGAATTTCTTCTCATGATTTGAATGCAAATGGTACAACAATGTTGGATGATGCCATGGAGGAAACTAAGCTACCCATTTCTAATGCCATGGTCCAACTTGAAGGTAAGTTCCCAAAGAAGGATTTATGATATTGATTTTAGGTAGCCGAGCAGATAATTAGAAGTTGGTAGGCTATGTTATTTTATTATTTGGCCTTTTTGAATAAGTAATTCAGCACATACTAATTTTGCGTAGGTGATATCACAGACATACCGGTGGTGGCCACCATACCCATCAAAGGCAACGATGTAGTTAACACGAAGAGGCCGCGATCGACACGAATTCGCTTCCCTGCATCATCTACCAGAATTCCATACACCAAGGGAAGGAGAAAAAGAGTCAAGAATTAGTGTCCAAGAAGTTTGTTAATACTATGATAAACACTACTTGTTTTGTAACTTTTGGATGTACGGTAGATGTTGATATCTTCGTGATATGTGACCTTATGAATTTATCAAACGTCGTTAAGTCTGCCATTTCTTTTGTATGCGACATTCAGGATAATGTGACTATCAGCTATAATTATTTATTGTACTTTTGTCATGGATTCATAAGGTAACGTCTGTATCGAATGTTTGCAGCCAACTTTGAGAATGATAGGAACCTTCTATCGGGACCGACAATTTTACTTTAGGGATGCGATAAAATATTTTGTATGTGACCAACCAGTTTCATACATCAAGCCTATTTACATGAGTAGTGTTACAATGGGGGTTGGAACATGTGGTTCGGTTATGGCCAACTTTACAATAGGGTAATACTTGTCGGAATTACAATGGAAGTGATTTTGTCCCATCTCCACTTTCATTCGTCATCCACATAAACAAATTTTCCCCCATGCGACACGATGAATCTCAAATGATTAGTCATACATGAAAAGTTGAGATCACAATCAATATATCGACATTTAATAGCATGAAAGTGACACATTCGAATATTAAATCCATTCAATAGCAAAAGGTCAAGCCGCCAGTTGAAATGTCAGCCTGACGTTTCTAAATGTCAAATTCGACGCTACACTGTCGAAAATGACGGGAAGCATATATGTAGGTGATTGGAACAAATTTGACATACTAAGTGTGTTCATCAATATTGTACTACCGAATGACAGAATCTTCTTCCCAAATAATTTCCACATTAAATCATTAAAGAGTTCTTCAAAACATTTATTGGGTTTGATTGAAAAAATTTATACAAAACATTAATGGTCACAATCAATTTCAACTATAATATGACAACATCCTCCCAATAAATAACTCATGTTTCATTAAATATGAAATCANCATTTTCATTCTTCTACTCATTTTCAATCACACATTTTTCAATAAAATAATATTTTCCATCGCATCAATAAATTCTCCTTCTTTTTCAATCACACATTCTCCATCAATCTACTATTTCAGAATACATTCATCCAAAATAATATGGCTCAAGCACACCCTAAATAAAGAATATAAATATTATTTAATTAAATAAAGAATATAAATATTATTTATTATTGGAAAATTAAATTTTTAAAAAAAATGGAACAATCGCGTGCTGACTGTTAAGAGTCGGCCTGTAACAGTCAACCGATTGTTAACAGTGGGGCTCGGCCCTACTGTTAATAGTCTGCTGACTATTAGCGGCCGACTATTTAACAGTCTGCCTCTCAATCAACGAAAATCGCACGAGATTGACTGTGAGAGACTTTGGTTCGATTTTGGTCAGGAGGGTATTTTGGGCTTTTTGTTTGTAAATGTTATGTTTTAACTTTTTTTTTTTTTTGTATTAATAGGTTAAGGCCAATGTGGAAATATGCTCCAGTCTACGGGTCATTTCCTGCTATTTCCCCGTCATATTGCTCTGTAAGTAACATTCCCTTTCATAGATTACACTTTCTTTTAATAAAGCAAAAATTGATAGAAGAAGATAATTTTAATTTTAATTTTTAATTGGCTACAATTAAAAAATAAGTTTAAAACTCCATTTGAATGTACGAGTTTCTGGTCAAAAGAATCTTCAAAAATTGAATAAAGCTAGATGTACATTTTAGCTTTACAACAAGTTTGACACCCTTCTAGATTGAAGAAATCTAATAAGCGATTGGATGGATGTGTTTAAAATTAATGGTGTAAATTGTTACCATAGGGAAGAATGTTAGATTTAATGTTTTTCGTAATGTACATGTAGTGGGTTGTTAAAAATTTACGAATAATCCATAATAATTTGAGATGTTGCTCGATTTGGTACATAGTAATTTCAATCGAGTATTCAATATATTTTTTCCTCAAGAAAATCAAGTATACCCTGAATTTTCAAGTGAAGGCAATCGAATAACCTCTCGACCGGTTTCTTCTCTTTGTACCTTACAATCCCAATTCCCAATTTATGTCCCAACCAACCACTTCGCTTGGCTTATTATTAATTGAAAACACGATTCATTTTGTACCATTAATGCACACATTTATTGGAATTGGACTGATTGGATGGAACATTATCAAGATCATAAGCTTTGGATTTTGGACCCCAATCTACTGTTGTTTTTCACGGAAGGCCTTAAAGGCTTAAAGAGGACGTGCCAATTATTGGTAAGGAGTAATGCGACGGGTACATAATAGTACCCATAATGTTTGACATAATGCCCACATGTTTGGCCCCTATTGGAGAGTTGCCGAGAAACATTATGTACATCTAGCATTTTTCTATTGGTAAATAGACTTCTCGCTCTGCTGAATACGGGTTAAGCCCTGATTTGGTATACATAAAATCTTCATTCTCATTTTTCTACTCATTTTTAATCATATATTCTTCAATAAAATAATATTTTCCATCACATCAATAATTTTTCCTTCATTTTCAACTATACATTCTCCATCAATCTACTATTCCAGAATACATTATTCCAAAATAATATGGCTCAAACACACCATAAATCCAAAAATGGCCTCTCGACTTTATATTTGATGTCATCATAGTCACTCAATTTAATTTTATTTCATCATGATCATTCAACTTTATACTTAGTGTTATCATGATCACTCAATTTGATTTTATTTCACTGTGACCATACAATTTCATATAAAGTTTCACTATGGCCATCCACTTTCATAAAATATTTCACCATGGTCACAAAACTTCTTTTAGCAACTTTCATTAATTTTAAAAGGGGTAAAACGGTAACTTTACATTATATGTATAAAAAAAATAAAAATAAAAACTTATTTTAAAAATAAAATAAAAGCTTATTTTAAAA
>CAIGRF010053754.1:27147-39684 GCA_903798235.1 Fraxinus ornus
TGTGTTTGATAGATATTATTTTAGAAGAATGAATTTTGGAATAGTATATTGATGGAGAATGTGTGGTTGAAAAAGAAGGAAAAATTATTGACGTGATGGAAAATATTATTTTATTGAAGAATGTGTGGTTGAAAATGAGTAGAAGAATGAAAATGAAAATTTTAATATGACTCAAATAGTGGTTTAAATTGCTCTTACACAAAACTTGACTTTATGCACAGCTAATGATGGCAATGCTCGGCCCGTATGCACATGAGCTCGGCTCGTGCTCGTCACGAACCGAGCTCGTGGCTCGTTACTTTATGGGCGAGCTCGGCTCGGCCCATGAGCTCAGGGCTCGTGGGCTGAGCTCGTCAATTTTTTTTATTAAGATAAACCTTTTTTTAAAAAAATAAAAAAATAAACCTACGACTTGGACGAGCCCAACACTCGTCTTTTGACGAGTCCGAACGGCTCATGAGCTGCTTTTTTTACGAGCCGAGTCAACGAGTAGCTCAACTCTATTGCCACTTCTATGCACAACATTTTGATTCCAACAAAATCTCAAGGTGATTTTAGTTCTTACAAAACATTTGGTCCTAAGGTTATTCTCATTATTTTCCTCCTCAATGTATCAACAATCTTGCTTCTACTTATAAATAAAAAGGAAAAAGGAAAAAAAAAAAGGGGGTAAATAGCACCAAACGTCTCTGTCTTTCACTGTTATTGTGCAAAACGTCCATACTTTCCATAATTTGACATTTTTACCCTTAATTTATCGATCCGGCTGGCATCTCCTTTCATTGCGCAAAATGTTGTTTCGTCCATCTCCATCCAAATCCGTCGTTAAGTGAACAAGAATCCTTTTTTTTTTTTTAATCAAAATGGAAGGGTATTTTTGTCTTATATTGATTCTTCCCAATATTTCCTTACACCAAACGTGTTCCAATGCATACAATTTTTCTCACGAGCAATTTTCTTTTTCTCTCAACAAAAGTGCCCAATGCCCGCGGCAAACCCATCACTTGGTGAGGGGGCGCGGCCGCGCGTGTTACACGCCAACCATATTAATAGGTAGGGATGTTTGTCACAACATTAATTCCATGCTAAAATGAGGAAGAACAATCCCAGTTCGTCTTCAACATTGAAATTTCAAGGTTAATTCACCATTGACGTTTGATGGGTAATTTAAAATATTACAATTGCCATCATTCTTCTTCTCATTTTCACTCTTAATTGCATCCTTAGTTGCAAGTTAAAATGGGGATGAATAGCTCCAGTTCATCAACCATATATTCAATGTCTTCTTCACCATTAAAATTCGATAGGTTTTACCATTACAGTGGACATTGTTCTTCTAACAGTGAAATACAAATGGTATGTCATTTTTTATTTATTTAATGAAATAATTTATATTATTCTTATTTATTTTATTAGTTTATCGCTACTGTTAGTCAAGAAAGAAGAAAAAAGAGTTAATTAAATCACTCATCACAGAATTTTTGCTCTGATTACTACATGCTCACTCAAAAATAAAAGGTAACTGACTGCTCACTCTCTTTTACAAAAAGTTACCCATCAAACACCCGATTTTTTCCATCCGTCTATCTGGACAAAAAATTACGCGTAGCGAATGAAAATCCTACATGTCAACTAACTCCGTTAATTTTGCCACCTGGACAAAATAAGATTCAAGAAACGTTATTTTTTTCTCCTCCCACCCAAATCAAATTCAATTTCCCAATTATTTGCCCTAACCGTGAAGGATTTGATGAGGAAGGGATTTTGGAGGACGTAGGCATTGTAGTACAAATTCTACAGTTTTTGCTTTTATGGCCGAAAGCAGCTTCTTCCACGAGCATCTTCTGTCTTCTGTTTGCTGCATTACGAAGCTCCAAATGAGATGGAGTCTGTAGGATTTTTGAGTATTGAAATTACAAATAAAGTATGTTTGTGAGGGTGTAGGAATGTTTGTGGTGTTTTGTTTAAACTTAATGGTTGTAATGGTAGGTGTACTAGTGTCAATGGTTGTGTGAAATCATCAAAGGAAACCCGATGTATTTTAGAGTTTCAAATTGAATGGGTTCCTGTTATGTTCATCTTAGTTACATTTATGTTGGTTAATGTCATTTCACAAGGAAGCAAAACGTATAATTAGTACACTAGATTAATAACAAAATCTAATTTCCACTTATACCAGATTCATAGAAATTAATAACAAAATTACATCAGTGCATCATTATTGCTGTTCTTCAAAACCCAAAAACACACCTACGAAACAAACTGATAACACTGCTGAGTTGCTGAATTTTTCCCTGGAGTTGAAGATGGAATTGACCCTCGAGCAATCCTTTTGTTTCTTGTTAGGGCTGCCCTCTTTCTTTCTTTCTCCCGCTTATCTATCAATTGCAAGTCTTCTACCAAGGATTCTAGTGGAGCTTTGCCCATTGTTGAACTACCCAGCTTATGAAGTGCAAGACCATAGTCTGTAAAATGTGCTCCAATTGTTATACCAATTCCAGGGGTTGGCATGAATTGAAAATTAGATGCTGGTTCTGGTGGTTGCACTTCAGATGTTGGCATCTTCCATGGTCTCCTAGGCACGAGTTTCACATGTATAAGTCGTCATATATGATTACAAAAAATATTTCACTAGTTTATCAATGGACAATATTAGGATGAAGTTGCTTACCCTTGAACTTTCACTCCGAACGTGGCTGGAGATTTCTTCATTTGCAGGATCTACAGCCCTATAATACCAGTCTTGTAAAATAATACAATATAGATTTTACTATAAACCAACCTCATGTCTTGCAAGCTTCTAAACATATATATATTCTTTGAAACTTAGAAGCATGCATGGCAACAATGCATGTAGACCCCGGATTAGTTCTCAAAATTTCAGCTGCAAAAGACCTATGCAACCCAAACTAATGCTTATCAAATCCCTGTATCATTACCCTGGCATATCGTCTACTCCTCCATGCTGTAACTTTATTGATTGTGTTCTTGAGATCGCCCTTTACAACCTTCATAATTAGTTTAGACTTCCAATCAGGGTCAACTTTAAAACGTTTCTAAATACCTCTCTGCTATATATTTAGCGGTGCAATGCATATTGGTTCTATCCGTCATGCATGTGTGTTCTGAGTTTTTAGACTTTATCTGCACACACCTTTTTTTTTTTAATTCCATGAAGCTCATATCCTCCATGTACAACCTAATTTACAAATGGCCTGAGCTCTAAACTCATCATTAGGCCTAAACTTAAAGTTGCACCTGGTTGCTACCCCGTAGTTCATAACTACTTGCCTAAACTCCTCTATATTTTTAAATTGTTTTCCAACCTCCAGCTGATGATCTAACTTCTCCTTCTCTGGATCATAAACTGAGAAATGAGAAGTGTTTTCTTCATTGGAAGAATAATCGGTGTGCAAATCCTCTTCACTTGAACAATAGCTGTCATCTGATCCAATCACGCTCAAACTCTAAATCACATAAAAGGATGTGGTCCAATAACAAGGTGGTCTACAAATTCATAAACTACATATATAAAAAGGAAGAACTCGGTACTTAAAGTTTCACTCCATCAAAAAATGCTAAAATTATTTAACTCCTTCCGGTCTCTCTTTTATTGTCTCCATAATTGCTTCTTCAGTGCTTTCCATTAGTGGGTCTTGTAAGTCACGTCTGTTCCTCTTCCCAAAGAACGAATTTAATACATTTGACCTGTGGTTGAAACCTCTACCCAAGCGAAGCAGTATCAAGAGAAATCGATTCCTTGCTTTGATTTCGATTTCTTTTTTGCTTGGGAAGATTGGTGTAGAAGGAGATATTGTTTCTTCTTTTTGATGGAAATCGGTTTGTAGGGGGGAGAAGAAATTGATTCACAGTTAGGGCAAAGAAATGGGAAAGTGAATTTGATTTGGGTGGGAGGAGAAAAAAGAATGTTTCTTGAATCTTATTTGAGAGGTGCTAGACGTACAAAGTCGGTTGACAACTTCTCACACATGGAGTGGGTGGGGTGATAACTTTTTTGTTTTTTTAAACACAATGGGATCCGCCACTTTGAGAGTGTTGTCAACCAACGTTGTGAACCGGTGTTGTACAAGTAGAATATTTGATCTTATTTTGTCCAAGTGGCAAAATTAACGGAGTTAGTTGACGAGTAGGATTTTCATCCGCCACGTGTAATTTTTTGTCCAGATAGATAGATGGAAAAAATGTGGTGTTGGATGGACAACTTTTTGTAAAAGAGAGTGAGCATTCACCTTTTATTTTTTGAGTGAACAAATAGTAATAAGAGCTAAATGTGAGTGTGACAAGTGATTTAATTAACTCCAAGAAAAAATAAAATAAATAAATAAAAATTCAGCTAACTTGTTCCTTGTGCTTTCTCTCACATTTTTGTATCTAAGAAAGTTGCTTGTTATGAACTCATGCTACTGTCTACTGTAAATTTGTTATATTTCATCAAATATGAATTTTGGGGTCTTGAGCCACAGAGAAGCCTCTCCTAATGCAGCCATTCCAGTTGCAACTGAGCCGAAAAATGACAAGGCAAATGGATCTGGGAATCTGAAGGAGAAAAGATCTGAACTTGCTGAGAATAGTTGGAGGGTTCCCAAAATGCCAAGGCCTTTTCAGGTTGAAATCCCTTCCAATAAGACAGAAAATTTCATTGCTTTTGGAAGATCTAATATATGGCCGTCAGGGGGTGATGACGGTCAGACAATGCTCTCATTTTCTTCTTCGGAGCCCCATTGCCAGAATGAAAATTATAGAAGAACAAGAGGTGTGTAGATAAAAATCCTTGACTTTCTGTTTGAAGTTGATTCTTTTCTTTTCATTTTTTTTTTGTGGGTTTTGTAAAGAGTTTTTTTTTTCGAATTCAATGTTGGATGTGGTTTTTGTATGTGTCTTTATTTCTGCACTGGATGCTGCTGGTTGGGAGAGGGTCTTTTCGTGGATAACTAATAAAGATCTTTTGGGGTCTTGTCAAGAAAACAAAAGGGTTACATTTTTTGGCCGCAAGTGCTGTTTAAAAACACAAAATACAGCTTATATTGGTAGTTTTGTTGCAAAATTTTATCCTATTCTTTTAACTATTTTTTGGGGTTTTCTGTTAAAAGAGGGATAAAAAAAAAAGAAGCTGCTAAGTTGTACTTTTACTTGCTTCAGGAGGATTGAATGAAGGCATACGAGGGCCTTCTGCTAGATTGAAAGGTCCATTCACTCCCTCCCAATGGATGGAGCTAGAACGTCAGGCCTTGATCTACAAACACATCATGGCAAATGTCCCAATTCCCTCCAATTTACTTGTGCATGTCTGGAGTCCTCTCAATCCATATTCATCATCTGGATCTTATTCCTCTAATTTTCGTAAGCTTCTCTTCCTGGATGTTTGTATACACACTACAGCATTAAGTTTACTGACCTAATTGAGGAACTGGAACCTTTTATCTCCTGCAACATGTTCGATAAGGTAAATAATACTAGTCTTAGACTAGAAGAAAAAGAGGATTAAATTTGTCTTTTGTAGTGCCCACGGTCTAATAGTGGGTAAAAGGCATGCAGAATGATGAGAACCCAGCTTTGTCGCTATGCGTGATCATTAACTTCTATTTTTATGATATTGTCCTGTGTTTGTCCAATGGAGAATCAATGTTTGAAAAAGGCTTAGTAGGGTATTGAGACATTTTATCTCCGTTAGATGAGACTTAAGCCTCAAGGAGCTTTGAGATGTAAGCCTCAAGATAGATCAATAAGAGAGTTCAGAAGAATATAATGATACAAAAATATGCATGTAATATACCATGAATCTTTCACAAGATCCACTCTTTGTCATCATCCTCCAATTTCAATGGTGTATTCTTTCCACTTTCCCTCCATAGGAAGAAATAAGAAAATAAAAGAACATGTAAAACATTTTAGGTTATAAATAAATAACTCAAAAGGCTAAGGCCAATAATAAAATGTTATGCTAGGAAAATGAGCAAAACCTTAGTTGGTTTGAGGCGTAAGCCTCAGTAAAAAGATGCGTAAGCCTCATGTGAGGCGAGATTCGAGGTGTAAGCCTAAAATAGTTTTTTCAAAACCATGGTAGAATCAATCATCAGTTTTAGGTGGCTTGGTTGTATGACATTTTCATGATAAACTATTACCTCCATGTATTTGTGAAATGATTCTATTTACATTCTTAGATAAAGTTTATTCTAATTTCTAAGAGATATGGCAAGTATAAAACGAAGCAGAACTTGGTAGACATGCGGCATAATGGATGTGTTATTACTGGTTTAGTACATTACCCCCTTCTTGTGCAAGCAGTGGGATGGGGTCCTTTCCATCTAGGTTTCTCCGGCAGCAATGATCCTGAGCCCGGGAGGTGTAGGAGAACAGATGGTAAGAAATGGCGGTGCTCGAGAGATGCTGTTCCTGATCAGAAATACTGTGAAAGACACATCAACAGAGGCCGCCACCGTTCAAGAAAGCCTGTGGAAGGCCAAACCGGCCATGCTGTATCTGGATCTACTACTTCGAGTGTGGCACCAATTGCTTCCTCATCGGCATTGGTGATGTCCAGCAGCCTTAGTGCCATGCAGCACAAGCCCAATTCCTTGCAGCCCAATACTGTCAATCCTGTTAACAGGTGAATGATATATTAACCAAGATCTTAGCTTCCTTCAGACATTTGATACACCTATATGCACTCAATGATTAATGAAATGAGGGATCAAGAAAAGGATTGGGGTGCGTGCGTGTGTGTNATCCATTGGACTAGTGACTTTAATCAATGTTGTCCTTCCATTACAGCCAGTGAGCTCTTTGGGCTGTTGATGCATGTTTATAGGGCTAAGGAAAGAATGCATTTTAAACAGATATATTTGCTTGCCATCATGTCTAATTTAAAAAAAACTTATGTAGCAGAAAGCAAGGATTTCAAGACCACTCCTTGATACCACCCACCATCAGTCTGAACGCCAAAGATGTTTCATTCTCCACTCATAAGCAACATGTTCCATTTGAGGAATCATCTAACTCAGAGTTTGGAATTGTCTACTCAGATGCCCTTGTCAACCCTTCACAAAGAATCCCCTACCTGAATACTAAAGACTCTGGTTCTTTCCTGGGTTTCAATGACCAAGATGCAATTGATCAACGTCCAGTTTGTCACTTGATTGATGATTGCCCAAAGGATCAATCTGATCGTGCCCCCGTCTCCTGGCCAGAAGAAATGAAATCAGACTGGACACAGCTTTCAATGTCTATCCCGGTAGCTCCTTCAAATTTTTCATCATCCTGTTATCCTTCTCTACAAAAGAAACCTACTATCTCAACAGCGAGGCTATCTGATGAGCTTGACCCTATCCAAATGAGCTTGGGTGTAAGTAATGATATTGGCGAATCACTTAAAAAGCAGTTAAATTGGTTACCAGTTTCTTGGGGAAATTCGATGGGTGGTCCATTAGCCGAGGCTTTGACAAGCACCACTATAAGTGTAGGAGCTGGCACAAGCTCGTCTTCTGTGAAAGCTTATGACAGTAGCCCTCAGCTTGATTCTTCTCCCAATGGTGTCCTGCAGAAGTCTACCTTTGTCTCACTCTCTAACAGCAGTTCGGGGAGCAGTCACAGTGCTGACAACAAGAGGGCACCCGAGAATACTAGTCTTCCCAATGGACTTGGTTCAGCTATTCCATCTCTATAAGTGTATAATTGTTATGAAATGGTAAAGTGTCAGAACAAGAACAAAGCTAGTTCAAGCAGTTGATGAAGGAGAATTCAGAACATTTAAGCATGCTCATTATGTGTCTCTATTTCCTTTTTATTTTATCATCCCTACTAGAGTTTTAAAGCAGAAAATAGGCTCATATTGGTATATGGCCTTCTGTAATGTATGATTTACTCATCTTGATAAGACATCTCAACCCTAGTGTAAGCATAAATTTCCTGTTATTTCTTGCGTAATCCTGGAGCAGTTAGATTGAAGCTTGTGTTACCAGATATCCGACATTATGTTATGGTCAAGCTTTGCAATGCAGGAAGTTCATTAAATTGAACTTGCGATTTGCATGGTGCTTGAAATTTAAGATGCAAAAGTCTATTTCATATCCTTATAGTAATGAAAAAGGCAGATCACCCCTCTTTCCCTAGCTTCAACATTTATGCCAAGAGTTATTCTTTATTTTATGAAATCATTTTGTTGAAACAAGGCCGTGATGTGCAATGTATGTGTACATGACACTAGTGTAAAAGAAATAAAAGAATCAGTAGATAATTAGCATTCAGGCAGTCAATCCTACCAACAATTTGGCATAGTAATTCTCGTCGCAATTTCATCCACATTTGAGGAAACATAACAATATTGCACTGTTCATATTATGTAGTCAAGCTGTCGCTGTGTGCCCTGGAGATGGATATAATTGTTTTATGAGTTGTGTTAGCATATCACTACTTACATATCAGTGTACATATACGTGATATGGTGAGATATAATTGGATCGATCAAATAGAAAAAAAAAATCATCCACTCTCATTTTGACACATTTGTTGATAGACTATTATGTAAATGGTTATGGACAACAAGCATTTTCCTTGTTTTATTTCTCAAGGGAGAAGATGCACTAGCCCTCGAGGTCCCAACCTCCTAACTAGCAGCTCATGCACTTCTTGCAAATTTGATAAAAGTCACCATGCAATATTGGAACAAATCTTGAATCCTTGATTGGCAAGATATGATTCTAAGGGAATGGAAAAGCATTAACGGCCAATTTCATGTTTTTCAAGGGAGTTTATGTTCTGTTCGGAAATGAAAACTACTGTACCAACATAGTAGATCCCGGTTTCAATAAACTACAATCATCAGAGAAACTAACAACAGCAATATGAATTATCTCGTTTTCGTCTATCCTTGTCTCCCTTTCGTTTAGCATTATTAGTGAAATCTGCTCTTTTAAATGAGCTGAAATATCTCGAGATTGAGTTCCTCTAGATGATCAACCATAAATCCATAATTGAGTGAATGACAAATACGTTGTAAGGGCATCTCCAATGATTTGCACCAATTTGCTATAACTTTTACATGGTGCAATTTTCACACTGATTTGAGGTGACCTCTCCAATGGTTACACCAAATAAATAGTATTTCTTTATTTCCTTATCATTTATTTCTCAACAATTAATTAATTTATAAATTATATTTAATGAACTAAAACATTACATTTATTATTAAATTAAGAAAAATCAGTAGATTGAATACCTCAATTAAAAAAATTACATTGAAAAATCCCAACTAGTATTGTCATTTATTTATTGGAATTAGTATATTCATCCTACAAATGATCAATTAATGCATTTTAAAATGCAATGTGCACATCTTTGACCTTAATTTGTCTAGCAAGAAATTCTTGAATCGATTATTGCATTAATGCATTTCGAAGTGCAATGTATGTTAATTAAAAATAATACACACATTAAAATAAATGTAAATAAATTAAATCATTAAATACTAGAAAAAAAATGATGTAGAAGAAATTACAATTTTTTGTAATATAAGATGAAGGGCAAAACGGAAATAATAAATTACACCAAATTTTACACCGAATAAATAGTCTTACACCAAATTTGATATAACACTATTCATTACACCAATTTAATGTGCCATTGTTGATACTTTAAGAAAATATTCAACAACTATACTACATTGACGGAAAATGTTGATATCTTCCTTGACAGATTGTTATTGGATTGGACTGTTTTAAAAATAAACAACTTTTACTTCCAATCATTTTGTACCACCATTAATCTGTCAATTATGATGTCAACATTTTCTGACAAAGTAACTTAATTCAATATTAAATTCAATTACTTTGTAAGACGTAATTCAATATTAAATTCAATTACTTTGTGTACATAGCATTTTTCATAATGATCTCCCAATAAGGGATCTCCATGTGTCCATGAACACCCTTATGTTATGAGTTATGTACCCATAGCATAACCCAAAAATTTATAGGTCGCAAAATAAAGAAAAATTGCAGGTCAGAATTCATTTATCGGTCCCAAAGCACGAATTTTATAAGTCATAGCTTATTTCACGATCACAAATTATCAAATTAATTTGTCTCAAATTATTTCTTGATCACAACTTAATAAATTGTGAGTTACAATCACATTTTTTAGAAAACATATTATTTATTAATCATAAATCAATCAATTTATTGGTCACAATCAACAAATTTATTGGTCACAAATACTCTTCGTCCCACTCAATCATCGTCGTTACCATCCTTCACACCACCATTTGTAATACACAGTACTAATAAAATCAACCCAACTACTACAAACACCACCTCACTACTATCGCCATCGCCAACACAACATCGACATTGGTCGGCACCGGCACCGCCACTATCACTACCACAAAAAACACCTCACTACCATCACTGGCAGACCCGAGGAGGTCCTTGGGGGGTGGGGAGGGGCACTCCCCCCCCCCAACTTTAGAGTTTTTCTTTTTCTTTTTTATAAAGTCATGTTTGGTATCCGATTGAAATCTAAATTTTAATTTAAATCAAAGTTAACAATTAATTTTAATAGTATATTTCATGAAATTCATAACTGTCTAAATTTTTTCAAAATTTACTAAAAAATTGATTTTAATCTCCACCAAATAGGGTTAAAATCACAATAAATTTGAATTTAGACAACTTGCTAATTTTTAAAAAATTTTGACGATCGTACGCTAATTGAATCTACAAATTGCTTACGTCATCTCAAAACTTATTTCGAAAACTACAGTATCGACATATCGAATAATCCAAATAGCTATCGAAAATAATTAAAAATATGTTAAACCTGAGTCTTGAAAAAGGATGTTTAACTCACATTTAAAAAAAAATCAATTATTTCATTTACATTTATTATTTTTGCGATACAAATATCTCAATATAATTTTTATCATTTTATTAAGAAATTTTATATGAAATATGACATAAGTTTTTTTCGATATTTTACATGTAAGAATGTGTGGTAAAAAAGTGATAATTTTTTTTTTTTGATTTGTGTGTAATATTATTTTATTAGGAGAATGTGTGGTTGAAATGAAAAATGAGAATGAAAAATGAAAATTAATGGGTGTCAAATGGGGGCTATATCTCATGTAAATTTTCGAATGCAAAATTATATGGGGTATGATTTTTTGAACCTAAATTTTTTATTATAAGATTTCTCTAAATTTCTTTACAAGTTCGATTGTCCCCTAATTTTAAAATTATAGGTCGGCCCCGACTACCATCGACAATACCACAACAACCATACCGCCATTTGCAATGCACAATACTCACGCTCTCAAATCGTCGCAGCTACCACATCCACGCTGTTTAGATCAGTAACAAGAACTCACGATTTCAAATCAACTATCATAACCTCGCTGATCAGTGACGCTCAGCAGCATCGCTACGTGCGGCTCTCAAATTAGCGCCATAGCAGCATGGCTTCTCTGCAGTGGTGCGGGAAGAGAGAGACGACCAGCGGCGTGGCGTGTTTCTTTGTGGTGGTGCAGTGAAGAGAGAGACATGAGATCGAAGAGAAGAGAAAGGAGATCGAGGGTGGTGTGGTTGCGTCGCATGCGCTGCGCTGTGTCATGCATAGCCCCTCATCACCAGCGAGAGGACAGAGAGATGGTAAGAGAAGAGAGGGTGAGAGAAGGGAGAGTCAGCTCTATAGAGATAGAAGAGTTTGAGAAATAATTAGGGTTTGAGAGCGTCGATGGTAATGGGATCGATATGTAAAATAATTTTTATAATATTATTATTAATATTTAGAATTTATATTTTATTTTTAAATGAAAAACTAGTAACTCTTAATTATGAATTAAGATCTTGAAAACATTTAATCCCTATAATGTTCACTAATATTGAATTAGAATTGAGTAAAGATAAAACTTTTGCTATGAAATTGAAATACGAAACGATGCCATCCAAATTTTAATTGATGCTTCGCGATCTCCTTTTAAAAACTTCCTCTTTTCTTTTTGTTTTCTTTTTCTTTAATTTTTATTTGTAATCTGAAAAAAGGTTGAGGACAAAATTTGCTAAATTTTGCAAAAGTTAAGGGCTAAAAATACAAATTTTCCGGTTAAATCAATCAATGACCATCCAACCATATACTTGGCGTCACCATAACCACCTAATTTGATATAACTTTTCACCATGGCCACCTAATTTCATATAACATTTTACCATAGCCATCCAATTCTTTTCACTATTTTTATTAATTTCAAAAGGAGGTAAAACGGTAACTTTGTATTATATATATAAAATATTTTTTTTTAAAAAAAGTTTATCACTCTTCTAATAAAAGAGGCAATCATTCGTTTACTATTCATTTAGGACGTATTTTCCTTTTCCATTTTGTCCCTCAACTGTAGAAAAATAACCGGATGTCCCTCTTCTATAATATGAATTTCCCTAACTCAACAAAAAGGGAAATTAGCATGTAACGTTCCCAACTTTTATTGTTATTGTGAAAAATGTCCATATCTTTTTTTTTTTTTTTTTT
>CAIGRF010053754.1:43529-56693 GCA_903798235.1 Fraxinus ornus
GGTAGAAAACTTACTCCTCGTGCGTCGCTTCCACCGTTGTAGTAGTATGGAGAGGAATTTTTGTACTTTTTCGCAAATTTGTAGTCGATTTTAGTGGGTCTTGTAGTGAAGTTGAGAAGAAGAAGACGTTAATTTCAAATGGAGGAGGAGAATAATTTTTCTAATGGTGAAAAAGGGTTTTACAGTGTTGAAAGAGAGGAAGTTACGAGAGAAATGAGGGGACATTCTGAGATTTTGGAGTTAAAAATTGAAGGGCAATTTTGTTATTTTACCAATTAATTATTTTGAATTTTTTTCTTTTCCTTTTAATATGGGTCAAAGGCTATTTGTCCAATATCATGGGTGGCCCGGCTGTTTGGCCAAATTTCCCAACATTATATGAAAAAGTTATGTGAAATTGAATGGTCACAATGAAATTAAATCAAAATGAGTGATTATGTTGACATTAAATAATAAATATAAAGATAGAAGTGGTTGTGAGATAAAATAAAATTAAGTGACACGATCATAAGTACAAAGTTGGCATAGATGGATTTAACCCATTATTTTACTTCAATTACGAAACCATCTCTTCCTCTTCTTCTTCCTATATACCCCACGAGCGGCCGCTGACAATCTCTTCTCTATTCAACTGCAGTTATTAGTTATTGCTGAGTATTGATTTCTGATATAAATAATAAAGTCCCTAAAATATGTAAGTGCTTGATTTACTTCTCCTGGCCTTGTTCATTCTAACTTTTTAATTTTATTTTAACAAGGATGTGATTGCGATTAATTTTCTGAATGAAGGTCTCGAATATGCGTGAAGAATTTGCCAAGATATGTATCAGAGGACCGCCTCAGAGAATTCTTATCCCTGAAAGGCGAAATTACTGATGCCAAGCTCATGCGCACCAAGTATCCTATTTAATATTCCTATTTTTAGATATGTTTTGTATTTTTTTTTTTTCTAATTCTGCTGTATGAATTATTGGAAATACTTTAATTTCGGTTCAGGGATGGGAAGAGCAGGCAGTTTGGATTTGTTGGGTACAGGACAGAGCAAGAAGCGGAGGAAGCCATTAAGTACTTTGACAAGTCTTTCATGGATACTCGCAGAATTACTTGTGAGGTTTGTATTTGCTTTTCTGCTTCGTTTCATTGCCGTTTGTTATAGTTAGTTTGATGCGGACACTTACATCGAAAGATTAGGTTGAGTGGAAGAAGATACTTGTCTAAGAAATAGTAATTGTGTGTGCATTCAGTATGCTTCACTAAAAAGGACCATTAGAAAGGAATCCGTGGACCTTGACATACCGACTTTTCTTGGTAGGTCGTGGAATGGTGAATTACATTTGTAATCAGCTTAATATCATTATGGTATGCCATGATATACACTTATTACATGATTCAAGTATTTTCTGAATCCAGATTGCTTGGAAGGTTGGAGATCCAGAAATTCCACGTCCATGGAGTCGGTACTCATTGAATAAACAGGAGAGTTCATCGAAAGAGGAAAAGATAGTAGCTGGTAGCAAAAGTTCTAAAGTTGCAGCAGCAAAAGGGGAGATCAAGAATGGTAAGAAGGATGATGGGAACGATGACCCTAAATTTCAAGAGTTTCTCCAGGTCATGCAGCCACGTAGCAAGTCAAAATTGTGGGCAAATGATGCCCCCGCAGCTCCCTCTCTTGAGCAAGGTAAAGAAGCTAGTAACAAGAAACGCCAAGTAAAAGGTAGTCATGGGAAATTGGATGAACTGAACGTTGAGTTTGAGGGAACTGAAGTAAGAAACAATATATTTTCAGAGAAACAAAAGGCTGTTAAAGCAAACAGTTTAGTACACAACGAAGTTGTATCTGATATGGATTACTTCAGGAGCAGAGTTAAAAAAGAGTGGTCAGATTTTGAAAGTAATGAGGATGATGCTGGTGACTCTGATTTTGAAAATGATAGTGACAGGAGTGGTAAGACTCTAAACAATAACAACTGTAGTCCTGTTGAGGATACACTTGAACGGGATGTTCCAGAAGGGGAGGCTGAAGATGGCTGCTCCAAAGAATCTAGTAACAAAATATTCAAATCAGCTGTCCCATCATCAAGTACAAAAGATGAGAAAGAAAGAATCCTCGAGACTGGCAGTCTTTTCATCTGTAATCTGCTCTACAGTACCACGTACAATTCAAGCCATTTGTTATCACTTTCTTTTTGTTTCCATTTTTCTTATACATCAAGCGCTTTCTGATGTAACACAGCGAAGAGGAGTTGGAAGAACACTTCAGCAAATTTGGCGATATCTCAGAGGTCCATCTTGTTGTTGATAAAGATACAAAACGGTTCACGGGCAGAGCTTATGTTGTTTATGTTCTTCCAGAATCCGCTGCTAGGTACTGTTTCCTGGGGTAGAGCCCAGAGTTGTACCATATGCACTATGACTTCAGCATAACAATTATTCTTTAATGTACTGTATAATGAACTGGCTGTTCTAATCATTTGACACCAAAAGTTAATGTCTTATTGATTTTGAGTCTTTTAGACTCTAATGATTATCTCATAGCAAAGGAAAATAATCTCATCTCATAGCAAAGAAAAATAATCAATAACTTAGTCCTGTTGGATCCACCGTGTTGTATATGCATTTTCTGGTTTACATAGATTTCCTTCAGTCATGAGAGTGTCCTTGCATCTTTTTGTTAGACGTTCCTTTTTTTCCTGACAATAACATTTTCTAACTTGCCGTGGTTATCTTGTGGGTGAGGCTTATTTACATCATTTATTTTTTTGAATATATTTTCTGACTAATTATGATTATGAGTATTCATTTGATTGTACTACAACTTTTGTCAAAAGCTGTGATGTTTGATGCTTTCTTCAGGGCTTTGGAAAAGTTGAACAATTCAAGTTTTCAAGGGAGATTATTGCATATCAGTTCTCCAGAAGAAAAGAATCCTTCTGATAAGCAAGAGTATGCAGTATCTTAGCATTTTTGCCTCTATTTCTCAACATTTCCTTGTTCATCGACTCGAGTTTCATTTTCTATAAAAAAGCAACTAATGTTTTATGTCCTTTTTTTTTGGGTGGCGGGGTGGTTGCCTAAGCAATAAGTAGTTTATCTTCTGCTGCTTTGCATCTGCAGAACCAATAGTTTTACCCAACAATGGTCGAAGACATTTAAACAACAGAGAAAAGAGGAAAGGAAGGCATCTGAAGCTAGTGGAAATACACGAGGATGGAATAGTTTATTCATGCGAACCGACACAGTAAGTTTGGAATCAATCTTTGTAATTGTTTTATGTCAGGTATTTTCTTCTCATCTAGGATTCTCTTTGAAGGAAAAATATGTGTTCAGATATAAGTCTTTAGTATAATTTCAGTTTTCCATAATTTTAAGGATTCTAAGGAACTTAAACTTTTATGCAGCTTTTACATTTTTGTTTCTTCTGCTTCTAGTGGTTTGGCATGGTTACTCATAAAGCGTATCTTCATCACCCTGAAATTGTTAATTGTTAGTATGCTGCTATGCTCAGCAATTTTTAGAATGTTGTATTTCGAATGTAGTTATGAGAAAATGTGGCTGAAATTTAGATCTTCCACCATATTAGTGGATAGTAATTAGCTCAAATTTTAGTCTGTAGAGCCTAAAACTAATTGCTGGAACAGAGAGGTTTAAATCAATTTACTGCTTGGTCATTTTCTATTCCTAAAATGGGGGTTACAAGCAACTAGTTGGTTGTGTTTGCGGACTTGCCCAAGTTGTATAAATATAATCTTCATTGTAATGGATTGTACTTGATTAATGAAATTCCTTCTTATTTTTCCCTCTCTGAAGTCACTTTCTCAGCTCTTTTGTTATCTAACAGCAGACATAGTCTTCGAAATTATTCAGAAATTTCCTTGATCAATAAGACCATAAAAGACTCCTTTACTGAATCGTGTGCACTTGCTTCCCCTTAGACGAATACAGTAACTCCCCTTTATTTCTCTTCTGTGTATATGCAATGCTTGCACTGCATGAATTTGTGCATTAATTTCTTAACGGTCTCTGAGTTCAACTTAATGTTCTTATCACTGTAGGTCGTTGAAAACATTGCACGGAAATTTGGTGTTAGCAAAAGTGAATTACTAGATAGAGAAGCTGATGATCCTGCTGTGCGAATTGCATTGGGAGAAACTAAAGTGATTGCAGAGACAAAAAAAGCTCTTTCAACTGCTGGAATTAATGTTGCCTTATTAGAGTCTGCCTCTTGGAAAACTGATGGTTTAAAGATAAGCAGTCGTGTTATCTTGGTGAAGAACTTGCCTTATGGTTCATCTGAATGTGAACTGGCTGATATGTTCAGGAAATTTGGCAATTTGGACAAAGTCATTCTACCTCCCACAAAAACCTTGGCTTTGGTATTCATTTTCATTTTCCTCCTTTTCTGGTTTCTCTAGATGATTCAGTATTTGATTTTTGGATGTATGCTGTATTCTGATCTTTGAAAATCGAGCTTGAAGTGTTAAACATTTGACAACAATGACAAGTAGTACCTCGTATATATTAATTTATATCAGAAGAAATTTAGTTTTTCTCTCCTTGTATTACTATCTCATTTCTCTTGCCTCAGAGAGATCTGTGATCTGTGTATACAATGGTCTATATATTGATTAGTGGTGACTGCCCTTCAGACTGTACGTTCATCCAGAAAAGCTCGATACGAAGGTGCTGTCTTTGTAGTTCTGTAATTAGAAAGTATCTTCTGTACTAGGTCAGTTTAGATTAGCACCTTTATCTTAAATATTGATTTGAATAAGGAGTTTATTTCAGCAATTTATTCTCACGTGCATCGAGTAGTTAAGACTTTTGTTGTCCATACTTTCATGTGACAGCTGTGCAACTAGCAATCACAATCTTGGCTAACATGAGCCTGATAGAATGATATTTGTGGGGGTGTCACTAGACATGTTCACTGAATTAGCACTTTGTGAGTAACCTTCGCTGCTGAAGCATTGTTGTTTTGAAATTGAATGATAAAGAGCCTTCTGTCAAAAACATTATATGACCTTCTGCTGACTTAGAACTTGTAACACCTGACATGTATAAGTACCTGATGATGGGCTTGGCTCTGGAGATCTAATCAGCTGGAACTAGCCTAGCTTGATCTTTACTGTGTGATTAAAAGGAGTGAAATAGCAGATAACTTGAATATACATTGGAAGCTCGCTAATGTCCTGGCATCTTTTCTCCTCGTGTTTAGTGACATTGGTTTTTCTTCAAGCACCAGTCATATGTTTATAATTGCGCAGTGGAAATTGCTTTTAGTGATTATCGAACGAACAAAAACTCATTCCTGAATCCTGACAGTAATTTTTCATTTTGTGATTATTTCATTTTTGATACTCCAGGTTATCTTTGTCGAACCAGCTGATGCATATTCATCTTTTGAAGGTTTACATTACGCGTGCTACAAGTAAGTTCATTCGCTGGCCACATGTCTGTCATGGGATATTATCGGCTTTATTTCGACTTCTTTCATTTTCAATAAGTTGTCATAAGTGCTAATAATTGGAAGATAAACTTTCAGATACTCTCTCTCTCTCTCTCTGTATGTATGTATGTATGTATGTATGTATGTATGTATGTATGTCACCGCCTCTCACGAGCCCTACTGATTCTACCACAGAGGCTAACGATAAGATTAATTCAGGATCATGGGATCTTTTTCTATCTGATAGGAGCTCAGAATGTACTTCTAAGAAATTTCCCCATAGATCCTATATCTATCTATATGAAGAAGAGATCATATTTTTCACACTTAGCAGAATGGTTCACTGCTTTAGGTATCAGCACTATTCCTTTCAACCTAAATGGTTTCAATTTCAAAGGATTAATGTCGGACCCAAGGACAAATAATTGATTTAACCATTCAAAGCAATTTACACAAAGTATTCTCTTTAACAGAATATATCATTGTTTGCTATGAAGCCCGTAAAGGGGTTGTGGATACTGCTGTACAAAACGATGCTGGAGCTCTGAACAATCTTTTGAATTATAAACTATTTATAATCAACTCCCAAACAAGCTATATATTTTATTTTTTGAAATAAAAGTACCTGGAGACCTCCAATGTAAAATTAGGAATTCTTTTAAATATGATAACTGCTTTTTCTTCTCTTTCCAGTAACTTAGGGCCTAACGCTATCATCAATCTTATTTTCAATTGTTACCAATTTGCTGTTTGAAATTGGATACAGCCTTTTCTTCTCTCTTTTCAGTAACTTGGGGCCTTACGCTTTCATAAATCTTAGTTTCAATAGTTACCAGTTTGTTTTTGGCCACTAAATCATAGTTCTTATCGCATAACTCATCAGTAAAACTTCTGTTTCGAAAGTTTTGGTCGGGAAGTTGAAAATGGTTTATGTCACCACAGGGGCGTTCCACTGTTTTTGGAATTGGTGCCTGGCTATATTCTAAGTCAAACTCCTATCGCAATAGGTGATTCAAATAATAATGTTATTGTGGGTGAATGTGACTCCAAGAGAATTTTGCAAAAGCAACAACTGGAAGATATAACAGATGAGGATGTTGATCCTGACAGAATTGAGGTTATTTCTAGACTCTGTAATTGTTTGGTTTATCATCCTCTGTAGTATACTAGCATACTTGACAGAATGTCTTATACTCTTTAATCTTCATTATAAATAAGAAACAAGCTTACTTGCAATCTCCTGAAGGACAGAATTATTGGTTTGCCAACTTCCTTTCTATCTACTGCCCCCAAGACCCTGTCTATTTTTTTGGCTCCTAACTCCCTTGACGGACCCACATGGGGATGCTGAACTTTGTTTTGTGTATATTTTGGGTGGAAAACTCCAGTAGATAGGGTGTTGATTAGTTCTACAAACAGAAGAACTAGTCCCCTTTGGTTCCAAAGTCCATATGGGATGAAAGAGTATGGACTCAATTCTTTATCTATTTTGGGAATCTGAATCATGTTAATTCTTTATAAATATTCCACATTGACCTGCTGCCAATCGATTATATGGCTTTCAGGATGGAGTTAGGCCTTTTGCATGGTTAATGCTACTCGTGTTTGATGCAATATTGTTTTGCAAGCGATAGTTATTATTATTGAAGTGCAATAACATTGAGATTCTTGTGACATTTTCCCTGATAGTGCAAGATATTGGGACACACTTTTTAGGTGTTTCAAGTTATATCGATGTTTACTTAGCAGAGTTCCTACTAATGGTAGTCAATCTTTGTGTCATATTGTTGCAGTCTCGCTCATTATGTGTAAAGAACCTGAGTTTCAAAACGTCGGACGAGAAATTGAGAAGGCATTTCACAGAGCACGTGAAGGAAGGAAGAATTCTAAGTGTCAGGGTAGGTCTTTCATGATTCTGCCAACTTGTACTACTACCTGTTTAGTACATTATTTTATTGCATTTATTGCTGTTGTCATCAGTGCTTTCTCTTCTCTTCTTTTTATATTCTTACTTAGGTAAATAAGCATCTCAAAAATGGAAAGAATGTTTCTAAGGGTTTTGGTTTCATAGAGTTCGACTCTGTCGATACAGCAGTGAAAGTTTGCAGGGATCTACAGGTAATACTCTGAATTGCTGCTAATTTTGGTGTACATCAATTGCATTTGACGAGAGTCTTCTTGTGTGTCTCACCTTCCTTCTCAACCTAGGAAACTAATTTGGATGGGCATGCCCTTGTATTGCAACTTTGTCATGCTAAAAAGGGTGAAAATCAACATAAAAAAGTTGACAGCAACAAGAGTTCAACGAAATTGATCATAAGGAATGTAGCTTTTGAAGCAACAGAAAAAGATCTTAGACAACTGTTTAGTCCATTTGGCCAGGTATAGTCTTTCATTTCATGCTGTGATGAAATGATTCTGTTTTTCCTTTATTTTTTTGTTGCAATAAAATATGACGTGGAGATAATTCTCAACTTTTGAATGAGGACAACTATGTTTTGTAGATTTAACTATTATTTGATGAACTTCTCCTTCTCAATGGCCTTTTAATTTGTACTTTGATAAATCTTTTGGCTACTGGAAGTGATAATAAAAGTGGGAACTTTTAATTGGGAATGCTGGAGGAAGGAAATGACAAATGCTGCTATTATTTTTTCCTTTTGCCTAATTATGTTACCTTCTTTTAGAGCTCAAACTGAACATCATGTTGTGTTCCTTTCAACCATGTTTGCTTTTGTCTTTGTGATTAAGATAAAAAAGTAGCCTGTTCAAAAATTTCTGGACCCTCTTTTGATTTTGGTATTTGGTGTTTGTTCTATTGAAAAGGTTTTAAGTTTCACTGCCCGCTGACGTCAAGCTTGAAACCGTGTTGTAGCTTATTCGGTGATTTAAATGGTTGAGCAGTATGATGATATTTACAAACCTTTCAGCTCGACATCGACCTCCAGTTTCTGTTCCCATTTCTCTTTCGTATTTGTAGCATTTTCAGTATAATTAAATTTCAACTAGCAGGTCGTGTGTATCACTCCTTCCCTTCATTCTTGCCTGTTAATTTCCCCACAAATTCTAGGCTTTTATTTATTTATAAGTTTCAGCTGCAATAAACAATTTTCAACAATTCTGACTGGGAAAAAGATCTAGCACTCATTCGGATGTGCTCAAGTGGAACGTCAACGAGGGGTGGATGGGGGCTCATTGGTAGTGTCAAATTTCTTAGGCGTGTCATTTCTATACTTGACATGACTACCATTGAACATGTTTGTCAAATTTTTAGCATTTTTTACTCAAGGCAGCTAAATCTAGAACTTCACTGATATATTACTTAGTATAATCAACCAAGCCCTTGAAAATGTTTCTCCATTGGGTTGGTTTTGTCGCTTTTATTTCTTATTTGGAAGTGGGGGTGGAAGGTGGAGATGGAGGTGGGACGGTGGAGTTGCTATTTGACTTCTTTACAATTCGGTTTGCAAAAAATTGAAAATTGTGTGGTCGAAAATGAGAATTGATTTACTGTAGAATTGGAGAATCCGTAACAAACAGACCCTTAGTATAATCAACCAAGCCCTTGAAAATGTTTCTCCATTGGGTTGGTTTTCTCGCTTTTATTTCTTATTTGGAAGTGGGGGTGGAGGTGGAGGTGGAGATGGAGGTGGGATGGTGGAGTTGCTATTTGATTTCTTTACAATTCGGTTTGCAAAAGGTTGTCGTTCACCGATAAAGTGTAGAAGATATTAGCCCCTGTTTGGTTTTGATAAAAATCATATTTTTAATAGATTTTGATTAAAGTTGATGAAATGTGTAGTTAAAATTAATTGTTGACTTTGATTTAAATTTTTATCAATTTTTTTAGCTAAACCAAACTGGGGCCAAAGATGAATGGATGGTATATAGGTAATCTGTAATAGAGTGAGTTCTTTCCCAGCACCGCGGACAAATTGTACAAATAAAGATCTAAATATCCCCCTTCTCTCCCCCTTTCCGATAGAGCTTGAGATTGCCTTGTAAAGAAAGACGTATATTAATTTTTTGATATGTATAGATTTCTCATCAGTATTTAGTTGTTAAATGCTACAACATACTTGATAGAGCTTGAGATTGCCTTGTAAAGAAAGACGTATATTAATTTTTTGATATGTATAGATTTCTCATCAGTATTTAGTTGTTAAATGCTACAACATACTTGATTTGTACACTGCAGGTAAAGAGTTTAAGGCTGCCAAAGAGGTTTGGCAAGCACAAAGGTTTTGCTTTTGTAGAGTATGTTACAAAGCAAGAATGTCAGAATGCTCTTCAAGCTCTTTCAAACACCCATTTGTATGGTCGTCATCTGGTAAGTTGGTCTAGTAACTAAGGCAATTTTTGTGTATGTTCTAGTGCAACTCTTAACTGCCTGCTTACTTTTCAGGTTCTTGAGAGAGCCAGAGAAGATGAGAGCTTAGAGGAATTGCGGGCTCGAACCGCTGCCCAGTTCACGGACTCCACTAAGTTACCGAAAAAGAGGAAGCACGTGACAGTATTGGATGAAGGAAATGTTAAATTTGAACGAATTGCTAATTAGTTATTCTGTAGAATGCAAACTTAGGCTAATTTATTGTTCAATTTGAGCACGTAGAGATGTTATTAATGACGTCTAAGTGAAGACTACAGTGCTGCAAAAGTATAAATTGTCTTAGTTATGGTTATGGTGAGGCCGACCTGGAGATTTGAGAATCTTATGTCAAACTTTACAGGGTTCTTTTTTTAAATTGTTAGAAAAAAACAGATTAACAATAAAAATATTCAAAATTAAACATTGAAATAGTTCAGGGTAGATGTGATTTATGGTTTTTGAAAGCTGCAGTACTCGCGTTCAGATTGTCAGAAGATTCTGAGACTTGTTTAATGGCCCTTAAAAAATCCAAATAATTATGACTGGCGAAAATATTGCTGAGTGATGAAATGGATTGCTTGAATAAATTCTAGGTTTTGGATTTGGGGATGAACTTAGGGTGTGTTTGATTGACTTTATTTTTCAAGAAAAATGCCTTTTTTTCATCAAGTTCTTACATTTGGAGTTATATGATAGAAACTTTTTTCCATAAAAAGTATTTTTCAAAAAGAAATTCTTTCAATAATTTCTAGCTTAATTCACGTGATCATATTTCCCTAACAATATAAAAGAGGCAGTTCACTTTATTTCGTCGTCAAAACGACGTCGTTTTGCTCTTGTCCCACTTCCACCGCCTTCATTTTATACCAAAACCAATCCGGAGTTCTCAATCGGACAGAGAAGACTCTAAGATTGACCTCCCCAAATCGTATTAGGAATTGGCTGCTTCCCTCTTCAAGAGGCACTTTCGTCGTCGAATACGACATTACCTTACCGCTTTTTACACCCAAAACGACGTCTTGTCCCACTTCCACCGCCTTCATTTCATACCAAAACCAATCCGGAGTTCTCAGAGTGATTCTGAAGACTCTAAGATTGATCTCCCCAAATCGTATTAGGAATTGGCTGCTTTCCTCTTCCCACGCCCTATTAGGATTTTCCCAATTCTTTTGGTTTCATATCTTCTTCTTGCATCCGTGTCTCTGTTCGTGATGGAGACACGGTCGTCTCTCCGTTTCGCACGGAGGCACGGACGGTGTCTCCGTGCGAGACGGAGTGTCAATTTGTTAATTTTTTTTTNATGTCAGAATGCTCTTCAAGCTCTTTCAAACACCCATTTGTATGGTCGTCATCTGGTAAGTTGGTCTAGTAACTAAGGCAATTTTTGTGTATGTTCTAGTGCAACTCTTAACTGCCTGCTTACTTTTCAGGTTCTTGAGAGAGCCAGAGAAGATGAGAGCTTAGAGGAATTGCGGGCTCGAACCGCTGCCCAGTTCACGGACTCCACTAAGTTACCGAAAAAGAGGAAGCACGTGACAGTATTGGATGAAGGAAATGTTAAATTTGAACGAATTGCTAATTAGTTATTCTGTAGAATGCAAACTTAGGCTAATTTATTGTTCAATTTGAGCACGTAGAGATGTTATTAATGACGTCTAAGTGAAGACTACAGTGCTGCAAAAGTATAAATTGTCTTAGTTATGGTTATGGTGAGGCCGACCTGGAGATTTGAGAATCTTATGTCAAACTTTACAGGGTTCTTTTTTTAAATTGTTAGAAAAAAACAGATTAACAATAAAAATATTCAAAATTAAACATTGAAATAGTTCAGGGTAGATGTGATTTATGGTTTTTGAAAGCTGCAGTACTCGCGTTCAGATTGTCAGAAGATTCTGAGACTTGTTTAATGGCCCTTAAAAAATCCAAATAATTATGACTGGCGAAAATATTGCTGAGTGATGAAATGGATTGCTTGAATAAATTCTAGGTTTTGGATTTGGGGATGAACTTAGGGTGTGTTTGATTGACTTTATTTTTCAAGAAAAATGCCTTTTTTTCATCAAGTTCTTACATTTGGAGTTATATGATAGAAACTTTTTTCCATAAAAAGTATTTTTCAAAAAGAAATTCTTTCAATAATTTCTAGCTTAATTCACGTGATCATATTTCCCTAACAATATAAAAGAGGCAGTTCACTTTATTTCGTCGTCAAAACGACGTCGTTTTGCTCTTGTCCCACTTCCACCGCCTTCATTTCATACCAAAACCAATCCGGAGTTCTCAATCGGACAGAGTGATTCTGAAGACTCTAAGATTGACCTCCCCAAATCGTATTAGGAATTGGCTGCTTCCCTCTTCAAGAGGCACTTTCGTCGTCGAATACGACATTACCTCACCGCTTTTTACACCCAAAACGACGTCTTGTCCCACTTCCACCGCCTTCATTTCATACCAAAACCAATCCGGAGTTCTCAGAGTGATTCTGAAGACTCTAAGATTGATCTCCCCAAATCGTATTAGGAATTGGCTGCTTTCCTCTTCCCACGCCCTATTAGGATTTTCCCAATTCTTTTGGTTTCATATCTTCTTCTTGCATCCGTGTCTCTGTTCGTGATGGAGACACGGTCGTCTCTCCGTTTCGCACGGAGGCACAGACGGTGTCTCCGTGCGAGACGGAGTGTCAATTTGTTAATTTTTTTTTGTAGGCTTCCTTTTGTTTATGTTCCCAAACGGCCAAACCCTCGTCTATTAGGCGAGCCAAAGATTCAGCCTCTGGAGATGACAGTGTCGAGGATGGGAAGGAAGGAGGAGCTTCCTCTTTTGCATCTTCAATTGCGCTTTCAGGTGTTACCAGAATCAATAAAGCCCTCTTCTTTTTCTTGACTTTTTGAGTGGTTTAAGATTCCA
Organism: Fraxinus ornus; assembly: GCA_903798235.1. Lineage (NCBI taxonomy): Eukaryota > Viridiplantae > Streptophyta > Magnoliopsida > Lamiales > Oleaceae > Fraxinus > Fraxinus ornus. The sequence goes on from CAIGRF010053754.1 coordinate 56,252, forward strand.
AGCGCTTTCTTTGAGGTTGTTTTCTTGGTCCTCTTTTTTGATCCATGCGATCTTCGATTACTTGTTTCAATTTTGATCATTGTTGTTGAATTTCAATTGGGTTTTAGCTTCAGTGTTTAGGCCTGGTATGTTCGACTCTTAATCTGGGATTCTTGGATTGTTTTAGTTTAGTTTTTCATAAATAGCCTTTTTAAGGTAATCAAAATTGTGGGTTTTATTTTAACTCGATCAAGGTTTGAGAGTAATGGGTTTCTCCTTTATTGTTCTTCAATTTCATCAAATATAGTTTTTCTCATTCTGTTAGCATGATTTGGAGGGCATGTTATGAAATCTTTCGTTCGTGTTGAAAGATTGTTGACGTCAATATAAGGGTACGGACCTCTGTTTTAAATTTTTAATCATGGAATAAATAGTTACTTATTGTACTTGCACATGCATTGAT
>CAIGRF010053773.1:0-13552 GCA_903798235.1 Fraxinus ornus
TGGTGTGGTGTAATTTCCACAAAATTAAATGCCTGATTTTTTATAATTACTATTACATTATTCTAATTTTGACTCAGAACGGGCTGCTTGTGTATTTTGTTTATGGGCCTAGGCCCAAACCTCCCGTTTTTCACAAAAGCCCAATAGTTCCCCAAATTTCTACTCCTAAATAGTCCTCCTATACATTCAAGTATACCTCTTCTCAAATTGTATTCCTTTTTTCACCTCCATATTTTCGTGTCGTCGATTGTTATTGTTGGAGTTCTCTCAACGTTAGAGAGAGAAAGATAGAGGGAGATAAGGGGAAAGTAAAAGAAAGGAAAAATTCAGCAACAATTCGTTGTATTGAAAAACAATTCGATCCAAAGAATTGAACTGATTTTTCATTATTTGGTTGGTAAGATTAGATCTGTTCGCTGTTTTCCCTTTCTGAAGGTACAGAACTTTATTGGTCAGTTTCCGTGAGAAGTTTTTTTTAACTAAACTTTCTTTTTGTTTATCTTGTGTTTGAATTTTACGGTTTATTTTTTATGATGATATTTGTTTGTTATTGCAGAAATGAAGCGATTACGAGATGAGGTTTATGTGAACCCTCAATTTAAGCGGCCATTGGGTTCTTCGTCTTCTCGTGGAGAATCGTAAGCTCTTTAATATTTGTACATCTGGAATTGGTTCGGTTCTTGTAATTTATTATATTCATCTGTGGTATCGTATTTTTTTTTTCTCAGAAGTAGCGGTCTTAAGTTCGAAGATAAACTATGCTGTGTTGAATTTGAAAGTTAATTGTGTTCAATTTAAGTAAAATTTTGACGATCAGAACTAGTGGATAACATTTTTGCTCTTGTTCAGAAACTCCGTTTAAGTCTCCTCCTTAACATCAGTAAGAGAGGTGGAAACGGAAGGAAGAATTAGGTTATAGTATTGTCTAGGGTAGCTGAGAGTTTTTTTGTGGGTGGTGGTGGTGGTGGAAGGGCCCATATGGAAATAAAGTTTGGATCTTTAGACGTGGTGCTGCTTTACTTTGGGTTTTATTATCAATTTCTTTTATATTTATTATTATTTCCTTTTTATTCGGTGCGATGGGATTCATAAAAAAGTTCAAGTTATAAACGTCCCAATGGTCTTTTGGCTGTATTGAACGGAGGTTTTACATTCAACCTGGCAGGTTGTAGTGGTAAACTAATGCCCTTTAGGAACAAACCCAGCAGCCAATGATTTTTTCGGTGGGGGAGAGTACACCTCATACGATCTTGTGTCTCTTGACTCTCTTCTGAAAGTATTCTTCATCAGCATTCTTGCTTGTACACTTCAAAATGTAACGTAATAGTTGAGTGAAAGCATTGACTATCTAGATGCATACTTCATTCAAGGGGCAGAGGCCCTCTGCCATCCTTTATAAATGGGAATTAGGGTTTCTGAAAAGGAAAATTTAAGCGCACAAGGGAGAGAACCAAAACTAATTGGAGCTCGTGTGTGCATTATGTGTTGTCCAATTAGGTTTCAGTTGTCTCAATTTTTTGGATTATTATTGTAACTTGTGTATTTTAATTTCCTTTTAATATAGGTATGGGCTGCCACATGCCCCTGGTGGTGGCAATGGTGGTGGTGTTGGAGGAGGAGGTGGTGCTGTTGCTGGAGGTAGTGGCAATGGCTGTGGTGGTACTGGTGGTAGTACACAAAAGCTTACAACCAATGATGCCCTGAGTTATTTGAAGGAAGTCAAGGACATGTTCCAAGATGAAAGAGAGAAATATGACAGGTTCCTCGATGTCATGAAAGATTTCAAGGGACAAAGGTAAATCATTCTTCCTTGGTAAGATTAGCTTTTCATATTACTATTGAATTGATCACTTTTTATCAACTTCATTTTAATATGTTACTTGCAGAATTGATACAGCCGGTGTTATAGCACGGGTGAAAGAGTTATTCAAGGGGCATCCTAATCTTATCCTTGGGTTCAATACATTCTTGCCCAAGGGTTACGAAATCACCCTTACTGATGAGGAAGAGGCGCCAAAAAGGACGGTTGAGTTTGAAGAGGCTATAAGTTTTGTAAACAAGATTAAGGTGAAAATTTCTTATCACTTATACAGTAATGGGTTCGAAATTTAGTTTCTGAATTGAATATAAATAACAATATCCTACTGGACTTTGTGCACCCGCAGAAACGATTCCTAAATGATGATCATGTTTATAAATCATTCCTTGACATCTTGAATATGTATCGAAAGGAACACAAGGGTATCACTGAGGTCTACCAAGAGGTATATGCATCTTATTGCAATGTTTTGTATTGAATAGAATAAGCATACTACTTGGAATTTGTCAATTTCTAGATTTTCGCGTTGCTTCTTATTACTTTAGTTTGTAAAATCCATATGCAGGTTGAGGCACTTTTTAACGACCAACCAGATCTTCTTGAGGAGTTCACTAGATTTTTGCCAGATACTTCAGCTACAGCATCAGTGGCACATGCTTCTTTTGGACGGCGTCCTTTCAATCATTATGATGAGAGGAGCTCTGTAATGCCCACAATGCGACAATCTCAAGTAGATAAGGTTATACTTTTGTACGGTTCTTTTTTTCTTTATGTGGCTGTTTTAGGATTTCTTGTTTCTAAATGAGATGTCCTACAAAATTTAGCAACGTTTGCGGAGGGATAGGATTATTAGTCCCCATGGAGAACGTGATCTTAGCGTTGAGCGCCCAGATCTGGATGATGATAAAACAGTGATGAAGAAGAAGCGTGCTGACAAGGAGAACAAGGATAAGAGATATCATGATCACGATGACAGGGAACCTGACCATGAAAACAATGGGGACACTAGCATGCATCGGCTTTCTGAGAAAAAGAAATCTTCCCGAAAGGTTGATGACTTTGGAGGGAATTCTAATTTGGCTTCCTGTGACGATAAAGATACATTGAAAAGTGAGTGATCAAGGCCCCTATATTTTATGATAATATAGAGAAATTGTTCAATTCTGGTATGAACTTGCATGTCCATATTTCTGCAATGGTAGATTCCTGGGATTTTTATTTGTATTTTTTGCTTTCTTTGTAGGAAGTTAGTATAACTGAAAAATCCTTAAGTGCATTACAATTTGTGTAATGATTTATTTTAACAACACACCCCTAAAATAAAGAGAGAAAGAAAAACCTAGAAATTATTTATGAGTACAACTATATTTTTCAGCTTTATGTTTCAAGAAAAAGGAGTTATGTGTTTTTGTCGATCTCAATAGCTCATATGGTTATGGTTGACTTGTTAACGAGCCTGTTCAAATTTGGTTGGATTGATCATTTCAGGCATGAGTACAACTATATTTTTCCACTTTATGTTTCAAGAAAAAGAAGTTATGTGTTTTTGTAGATCTCAATAGCTCATATGGTTATGGTTGACTTGTTAACGAGCCTGTTATAATTTGGTTGGATTGATCATTTCAGGCATGTACAGCCAAGAGTTCACCTTCTGTGAAAAAGTTAAGGAGAGGTTACGCAGTTCGGATGATTACCAGGCATTTCTGAAATGTCTTCATATTTACAGCACCGAAATAATCACAAGAAAAGAATTACAGAGTTTGGTATGAATATCATTCCATCTTTTGGTGTGTTTTAACACTTCATTAGCGACTTTTGGATATCAATAGCCCTTAATTTATATTTTTATTCAGTTCAAATTTTTCAAAAACCATCTTAATTGTGCCCCTATTCCCACGATTGTTTCACATAATAGTAGTATATGCTTAATCTTGCATTTTAATTTTCTATCTCTCTCTCATTAAATGGAAACATTTATCTTGCTTTAAATTGAACCTCTGAAGTATTGAATCACTGCTCTTCCTTTGCCAATCTATCATGTTTACTCAGGCTGTGTCCTATTTTTATTTGGTGGCAACACATAAATGCACTTCTTTATCTGTTACTAACTTGAGTTATTTTCAGGTTGCTGATTTACTTGGTAAATATCCTGATCTCATGGAGGGATTCAATGAATTTTTGGAACGCTGTGAACGAATTGGTATTGCTAATATTCTGTTTTGCTTAAAATTTTATGTTTTGATTTTTTTGTTTCTAGTTCTGACTTGGTGTTTGTTTTGCAGATGGATTTCTTGCTGGTGTTATGGGCAAAAGTATGTAATGCTCCTGCTATTTGTTTACACGTTACTTTATGGATAGCATGTATTGTATATATTTCTTGCACTTCATAGGAGAGAAGTAACCCCAACCAAACCAAATAAAATAGAAAAAAAAGGAAAAAAAAGAAAAGAAAAGAAATGAAAAAGTAAATACATAAGAAAATGTAAAAAAGACATTCTTCCTTTTTTGAGTAGAAAAAGTACAATTTCATGACACGCGTAAATTGCTGTTCACTTTTCTTGATGTGCATTCTAAGGAATTTGTTCTATCAGCAGAATCATTATGGAATGAAGGACATTCTTCAAAGGACTTGAGAATAGAGGACAAAGATAAAGAACAGAAGCGTGAAGTAGATGGAGGTAAAGAAAAGGATAGGTACAATTTGAAGTACTGGGGAAAGTCCATTCAGGAGCTTGACCTTTCTAACTGTCAAAGTTGCACTCCCAGTTATCGGCTTCTTCCCGAGGATGTATGAATATTTGCTTTTCTCTGCTCTTTCTTCAGCTTATGTACTATTTTTCTTGCCTAATAGTTTTGTTATTTTATGAAGTGCAGTATATGTCTGTTTAATTTAAGGAATAATGTTTTTCTGGACATTCTTTTTTGTAAATCTATCTATGCAGTATCCAATAACTTCAGCAAGCCAGAGGTCGGAGCTTGGTGGTCAGGTTTTAAATGATCACTGGGTATCAGTCACATCTGGGAGCGAGGATTACTCTTTTAAACACATGCGTAGAAACCAGTATGAAGAAAGCCTGTTTAGATGCGAAGATGATAGGTATGCCACCTTTCCAATTTTTAACTCCTGTTGTCCTCCCCTATATGATCTAGAGATGGTCTTTGATCCCATGACCTTGGTAATGTACAAAGACGAAGTTGAGCTCATCTTACCCCTCTTTCCTATGCTGGTGACTTCTAGTCATTATCTTCTGGCATACATCATATGCAATGTAGAAAGAGAGTAAACACTTTTTTGCTTTGCTACATTTTTACTTCTGGCATACATCATATGGGATGTGGAAAGAGAGAGAACACTTTTTGGCTTTGCTACATATTTGAAGTGGAATATCTATCCTAAGATGCACGGATACTTTTAAACTCATTACGTACCCATATTCGATACATCGCAGATACGTGTTTTTTAATTATTTTATTTTTTTAAAATTCTCAATACTATCGGATACGTAGTTTTAATTATTTTATATTATTAAATCATTTTCAATAATCGGACATGTGAAGAAGATTTTTATTGGTTTTAAACTTTTTGAAAACTCATTATTATTGGCTATTGATTAACAAAAAAATTACAGCTATAGTTATAATCAATAATTCATTGGAAATAGATAATATTTATTAAAAATATACAACTAAAGTTTTAATTTAATTGATAGCTAGAATTTTTATTAGAAATACAAAATAGTATTAAGTATTTTAATATATGTAAAATTGTGTTAATAGTTGATAAATATATTTTTATTATTGAAAATAGATAATAGTATTAAATCAATGGAGAATTCAAAATGTGAGACATTACGAAGACTCATTTGATACTCTTAAAGGCGTTGGGATGCTCGATATTGTTAATCCATCATTAGATGAGTTAGAATTGGAGGGTGTCATTTTTAATATTAATGAAGAAGCCAATGTTAAAAAAATGAATTTGGGACAATTAAGGATTAAGCCCTTGTTTGATTCCTATTTTCCCAATTTTTTTCAAAATATATTTTTCTCTCTTATTTTCAACCACATTTTTCAATAAAATAATATTATACGCAAAACTTTTCCTTGTTTTTTAACCACACATTTTTCATCAATCAACTATTCCAAAATGCATTATTTACCTTTTATTGGGGCTCAAACACACCCTAAGATAAAACACTTTAGTATTTTATTTTTATTATCGTATGTCTTTTAATTTTTTTCTAATAATGAAATTATGCTGAATACACACACACGTATTTGCATATTCTAGTTTTCTTAAAATACTTGTATCGATATATCTGTATCGTATTTGAATTACGTATCCGAATCCTTGCTTCTTAGGGAATATCTACTTTTAGTTTTACCTCAACCTCTGTTTCCATATTTTCTCGCGTTTTTCCAACTTGATGTGTCTGAGCTTTTCCTTTGTTCATCGAATTTCTGTTGGATGTTTCAGATTCGAACTAGACATGTTGTTGGAGTCTGTAAGTTCGACTACGAAGCGTGCAGAGGAACTCTTGAACAGTATCAATAATCATTCAATTGGTTCAGATGGTCCCATACGTATTGAGGAGCATTTTACAGGTGTGCAATTATGGTATCGAGGATATATACTTGGTCTTGAAAGCTATTTTGCCCACTCCATTCCTCTCATTGACTCATTCAATTAAACACATGCGGACACACACACACACATATTCATGTATTCTTTTCCAATATATGTCTTTGTTTTGGTTTTAGCTCTAAACTTGAGATGCATTGAACGTCTATATGGTGATCATGGTCTTGATGTGATGGACATATTGCGTAAAAATCCATCCATGGCGTTGCCTGTTATTCTAACCCGCCTTAAGCAGAAGCAAGAGGAATGGACTAAGTGTCGTTCAGATTTTAACAAAGTTTGGGCTGAGATTTACTCTAAGAACCATTACAAGTCTCTGGACCACCGCAGCTTCTATTTCAGGCAGCAAGATTCAAAGAACGTGAGCACAAAATGTAAGTTGAGCATTGATGTTATATATGATCCTTTGTTGTATTTGGTGCTGTGAATCTGTTATATTACTTTTCATTTTCTTGTCCAATCATTATAAAAGTGCAATATGTTGATGTTTACCACTTGGGTGGAACGTCTATTTTTTTCATTAAATGGTTGGATTGTCATGATGAGATGATTTCAAATTTAGCCTTTTGCACTCAGTGGAAAATTTGCTGCAGTATTGGTGTGCATCATGAAGTTAGTGAGACACTACGGTAAACGGAAATTTTCTTCATTAATTTTCGAATGATATTTCTCGCTTTGTGTTTTTATCATCAAAATCTTAACTAGTCATAGCTGTTATCTTTGTTATTGCTGCTCCATTGTCGTTGATGTCATTACTGCATCTTGATGACTCCAGTGTCACTGTCACTACAACAATCTCATGGCTCATATCTCCAGTTGTATGCTTTAGTATGACTTTTAATGCCAAACCTCATGGATCAGATCACCAGTTGCGTGCTTTAATACAACCGTTAATGCCACAACCTCGTGGTTTAGAACAGCAGGATCATTGTAATTTCTTCCTGGGGAAATTTTGCCAGGAAGCATTTCCATCTCCATTTGTCTCCACATATGCCAAAAAATTGTTTGTTATCATTGGGAATATGATTTATCTGAATTATACTGCCAGCACTTTTAGTAATTGATACTGATGCCTTCTACACTTTGGGTGTGTTTGATTGGCATGGAAAATGTTTCCTAGAAAATAAGATGTTTTCCTTGTTTTGAGGAAAAAAAACCTACCTCTCCCAAAGAAAATGTTTTCCAGAAAGAAGGAAAACTAGGCATATTTTTAAAGGTTGGAAAATATATTTCATGGAAAAAAATGGCAATCAAACACTCCAAAAGTTGAAATTTGGGTGGAAAAAGGCCATTTTTCATGGAAAATTTTCCAATCACACCCTTATTGTAGCTAATGTCCCTTTTAGTCATCTTTCCTGTGTAACATTTTATGCATATGCGAATTGTGATTCTATCTTCCCTCATTGAAGACATTATAATTTGCATCTGGATCATAGATGGATCGGTTATTTAATACTTACGAATCCCTATTCATAATGCGGTAAAAATTATTTGGAGACAGCAAATGCTGCTCTCAATTGATCTTCTGGTTCTCATATCTATTTTTTCATGCTTTTAATGGACAGCCTTAGTTGCAGAGGTCAAAGATGTCAGGGAGAAAAATCAGAAAGAGGATGATGTACTTATCAGTATTGCTGCTGGAAGCAGACATTTCATCAGTCCAAATCTTGAATTCCAATATTCTGATGTTGATGTTCATGAAGACGTGTATAAAATTGTTAAGTATTCATGTGAAGAGATCTGCTCGACAAAAGAACAATTAAATAAGGTTCTGAGGTTCTGGACTTCTTTTCTTGAGCCGATGCTGCTGGGGGTTCGTAACCGGCCTCATGGTACAGGGGCTACTGAAGATGATGGTGCCTCTAAGTGCCGAATTGCGAAAACTGCTGCAACAACCATAGTTGAAAGTGATGAAAGACCTAGTGGTGATGCTACTACCATAAACTTAAAGCAACCAAAGCCTATATGCAATGGAGATCCAAATGCTTCACCTCACCAAGTAAATTCCAGCAAGACTGGCTTGACAAATGGGGGTGGTGTGCTGGCTAAAGCTGGTGGATCAATTGTGGCTTCTGGCGAAAGATTAACCAACTCTGACACAGCTGTTACCATAGGACCAGATTCTAATCACGGTATGCATGTAGGGGCATTGGTTATGGCTTGTATGTTATTGGCGATTTGTGAAGATAGATTGGCATTTTGTTGTTCTTGTGCGGCTGACTCATGATAGTATTGCGTAGATTATCTTCCATCTATTTATCGATTATGATCTTACTTATTTTTTTTCTTTTCGGGGTCAAAATCATGGATATATTTTGAACTTCAAGGGTGTGGTGCAAATCATTCGCGCGAGAATAACAGTCTTACTGAGGAAGGTCATGGAGCCAAGCCTAATATGGAAGATATGTCCTTGGAGGTATGAGCATATGGTTGTAGCCTGTCATTTGGATCCCAAATATTTTCTGAAATAGGCATCTTTTTTTTTTTTTTAATCATATTTAGTCACTGTCATGGAATCCTTTAAATGAATCCATCATTACAAGAATTGGAAAAGCTTTTACTGTGTCCCATTTGTTTGTTTGTGGGGGTGGGGGTGGGGGTGGGGGTGAGGGTGGTTAAAGCATGTTGGTTTTTCTTTTTATTTGACATATTTATTTTTCTTTTTCTGAAATAGGATGGTGAAACGTCAAGGTTGAATCAATCTGCAAATGGAGGGTTTGCAGAAGGCTTCAGACATAATGGATATAATAAAGGTTCTATTGATCACTGCAAAACTGAGAAAGAAGAAGGAGAGCTATCACCAACTGGTGATTTTGAAGACAATTTTGCCACATATGTGGATGGCAGTTTACAACCCGCTCGTAACAAAAATCACCGCAATGACAGCATGCAATATGAAACTGGTGGCCACGAAGAGATTTCTCCAGATGCTGCTGGTGAAAATGATGCAGATGCTGATGACGAGGACAGTGAAAATGTCTCTGAGGCTGGTGAAGATGTTTCAGGAAGTGAGTCTGCTGCTGATGAGTGCTCCCGGGAAGAGCACGAGGAAGAGGAAGATGGAGAACATGATGGTAAAGCTGAGAGCGAAGGTGAGGCTGAAAATATGAATGAAACTCACTGTGTTGGAGGAGATGGTGTATCAGTGCCACAGTCCGATCGTTTCCTACTGACTTGTAAGCCTCTGTCAAAGTATGTGGCTTCTCTGCTACTAAGTGATGGGAAAAAGGATCGACGTATTTTCTATGGGAACGACTCCTTTTATGTGCTTTTCAGGCTGCACCAGGTAAGGTTACAACTTACAATAAACATTTTAATTTTTTTCCCTCTCGCGGTTGATTTGATCCAAATGGCAATGCTTCCTTTCCCCAAAACCTCCTCCAAAAAATCTTAAAGAAAAACAAACTCTAATATCTAGAAATATAGCATGCATGTTGGGTTCAGGTTTACTCGTTTCATTTCTTTATTTTATTTTACACGATTTGTTCTTAATTCTTCCAGACACTATATGAGAGGATATTATCAGCTAAGGTGAACTCAGCTTCTGCTGAATCCAAATGGAGAAGCACAAAGGACACATGCTCTGACCCCTATGCAAGGTGATTAAAAGAAATAGTATATAATGAGTTCTGGAGTTGTATTGGATTCCATTAATTCTAGATGAACATGTTAAATGCAGCTTCATGAGTGCACTGTTTAGTTTGCTTGATGGATCTTCTGATAATGCAAAATTTGAGGATGATTGTCGATTACTACTTGGAAATCAGTCTTATGTACTATTTACATTGGATAAGCTGATATATAAGTTAGTCAAACAGGTAACCTTCCTAAAATTTTGTTTTACAACCTTTCCATTTCTTCTCTGCTTATAAATGTATTGTTTGAATAATGTTTCTCTTTGCAGCTCCAAACTATTTCCAATGACGAGGTGGACTTCAAGCTGCTTCAATTGTACGAGTATGAAAAATCTCGAAAACCTGAGAATTATGTTGATTTGGTTTATTACGAAAATGTTCATGTCCTTCTGAACGATGAGAATATATACCGGCTTGAATGTGTAGGTTTCCTGATACTTTGATTGAGTCCTTCTAGTTATACAGCGCTATATATGTGTATCTTGTTTATTTGAAAAGGCAATACTTAGTTATTTTCATGCTTCTTGTAGACATCTTTCCCCACCTCTTTGTCAATCCAATTAATGGATGATGGAAATGAGAAGTCTGAAGTTGTTGCCGTTTCAATGGACCCTAACTTTGCAAATTATCTCCATAACGATTATCTTCCAGTTGTTCCTGGACGAAAGGAGTCATCTCGGGTTATGCTGAAGAGGTATTAATGTTATTGGTTATTTGTTATCGTCACATAATTAAGAAATAAGCATGATCCTGCTTACCTTAATGAACTTTAAAAAATTGTAGTTGAACTTGACAAATTTCGACTAAGAAGACGAGGCGTGGAGTGTTATTTGTATGTTGGACATGTTTCTTGTACATCATATATAGTATAGTGGTTAATTTAATTTTATATTGATATGATATATTACAGTAGATTTTTGGAATTGAATTGCGTTAAAACTATGACCTGTAATAAACTGCTGGATTTTTTATTGTAGTGAGACTTGGGGTGCTTTTACTAGAGTACAGAACTGTTTTTCTGATGCTAATTTCACAAAAAGAATCAATAACCCAATAAAATGAATTAGCAAGGAAGGAACATTTATTAGCTAATTTTTTTTCTCATGTTTCTGGTGGTACTTGCAGAAATTAATTAATTACGTCAATTGGATGTTTAATCTGTTCATAACACGTGCAGGAATATGCATAAATATGCCAATCTGGATGAATCTTCTGCTCTGTGTAAGGCTGCCAAAAATGTTCTGTCAATTAACGGTTTGGAATGTAAGATGGCATCCAACTCATCCAAGGTATTCTTTATCCTATTATGGTATCTCGCACCTTCACTAAGATCCTATTATCCGTGCATTTACACGTGAATAATTTCTAGTTCAATGGATTCTTCATTGAATTAGATGTTGATTGATGCCTATTGATTTCAATAAGCTGATGCTGTTATTTCTTGTTACACAACCACGAGTACTCATGCCTTGTATTAATTTCATTTTGTTGATATTAGTGTTGGTTGTAGAATATGCTAGTTGGGTTCTCATTGCTAGGAGGCAGGAGCCAAGAAATTATGTCCAAATTATTTGAGTGTCCTCTGGTTGAGGTTTCCAATTACTTTGCTGAAGTGGAATCTCCCAGATTAAGTGATCTATTTATTTCATGGAAAATTATGCATCTAATTACAAAATTTTGCTTTCAGATATCTTATGTCCTGGACACAGAGGACTTTTTTATTCGTTTGGGGAGGAGAAGAAACCGACTGGGAGACAGATCATCATCCAATAACCGCGCTAGGGTACTACGGTTTCACCAATTTTTGACCTCCTCTATATGATATAGTTGGCCTTACTATGATGCCGTGACTATTAAGGTATTTATACTTTATTGAGTTTTAAGTTCAAAAATTAACTGCTGGTTTAGTTATGCTTAAAAAGTCAACTCAAAAAGTCACAAGTTTCACAATAATCAACTTTTTTATTGGTTCAAATGGAATAAGCTTATTTTGACAGCCAAGTAAGATCTACTTTCAGAATAACTAACTTTTCTTAAAAAATTAGAGATGGTATTCTTTTCTTCCTTTAAAAGATTTAACTATTTACTTGCGCTATGTTTTTCTCTTTGTTAGAGTGTACTCTCACTAGGTCCGCTCGATACATGACTGAGCAGTTGATTATTTACTTCTCAACGAGCCCAGTAACCCGGAGGGAATGGAGTTCTCTGGATTGTATTATCTCGTGAGCTTATGTTAATGGTATGTGCTCCATTCATCTGTATATAGGACTCACTCATAATCTCAATTGTAGAGTCGTGTTTATTAGTGCTTTCATGGGCGAAAAATAGCTCCGCGCTTTTCATTTTGTAATCTGTTAGTCTGTACTTGATTCTGCTAGATTATGTGAGAGATAGTGATGGTGGGATAGGGAAATACCGAAATAGTGATGGTGATTGTTGATTATGGAAGAGTCAATCCCAAATTTCATTGCTGCTATAGTCACCAACCTTTAGCACTATATATGTTTACGTTGTAAATTTATTCGAAAGAAGCATTATGGAAAAAACAAACAAACCAAAGTCAATGGATTGGAACAAGGCGGTGGCTAATTAATGGAAAAACGATAGTATGTTGTACAAGCAAAAAGTTGGAAGTTTAGTGACACTGGAGGTGAAGTGAAATTACATTGGTGTAACTGGTGTTTCAATTAAAAATAATAATAATAATAATAATAAAACGACTTTAGTTTGCGCAACCTACGTTCATCGTTCAAAAATCAATATAACTAGACTATCCTTACACACAGTACCAATGATAAATCTATTTGTACATCTCTCTTTACCACTTGGTTGATAGATGGACACATGATGGTTTTATAATAGTTGAATTAAATGTGTGAAATATGAAAGGTGGTATGAGATTGTGTTAAATGTAAATTCAATAATTCATGGTGTAAATGGAGGCGTACGCACCAATTACTAAGGCTACTTTGCCTGCCCCTGGTATTGAACCTGTCATGAGCTGGTTTCTGATTTTTCGGATTAAATCAACCAGTCCAATCTGTTTTTTAGAATATAGACAAAAACTTAGAAGCATTCATGGTTATCCACTTGTTTGTTCGGTTACTAGACTTTACTCATCATCATATCATCTCGTCTCTTGAATAACCCCGCAATGAACATGAAAGTGTATGATTGTGCATACATAAATTAAAGTCTAGTCCCACATCCTATCTGGCCTGGGAATAGCTAGCAAGACTTCTTATTTTTATCTCTATATTTCAAGAATATTAAAATTTAGATCAGAGAAGATTAGTTGAACTCCCTAACATTTTAATTAGTGTGATTTCGAGTCCCTAATCTTCGAAAGTGAAGTTAGGATGGATCTCCAACTCATTTAATTCTATGAATATGAGTCCTTCGTGATAAAAATTATGAATGTGGCCAAAATTGATCGAGACTTTCTCTCGTGACTTA
>CAIGRF010053773.1:41383-54075 GCA_903798235.1 Fraxinus ornus
ATTCAACTTTTTGCTTCTGAATTGTTACTAACTTATTTTTACTTTCAGGATAGTATTTTTTACTAATGCAGTTTCTGTGTATCCGTGGCCCGTGGGTGGATGTATCTATTTTCTAGAAATTAATTGGTGTAAAAGAAATGATAAGAACGTACTTAGTAGTTAGTATCTCTATGCTTTTGGAGGTCTCAAATCCTAGAAAACTCAAATTGGAGTCCAAGGTTGTCATGAGCCTATTATCTTGGTTTGTTCTTTCTATTTAAGTACAAATAGATCACAAAGATATTTTAATAGGTCATTTTTTTTTTTTGAAGAGATGCGAAGAATTGCAAGGAAACGAAGAGCAGAAATGGCGGGAAAAATGATTGAATTGAATTCCTTGATTACAAATGATTTCAGCTAATATATATATATACACAAGTGCAGCTAGCAACTCACACCTTATTGATGAAAGATCTAATACACAATTATATAAATAATCTCAGCAAAAATGGCTTAACACTCCCCCTTAAGATGAGGAGTATATATTCAATACTCCCATCTTGCATAGCAAAATTTTGAATCTTGTTCCACCTACAGCCTTTGTTAGCAAATCAGCAACCTGACTTTGTGATGATGTATACAGCATTTTTACTTCACCTGCTTGAACCTTGTCTCTAACTAATGGCAGTCAATCTCTATATGTTTTGTCATTTCATTAAAGACTGGGTTACTTGCTATGTGAATTGCAGATTGATTGTCGCAAAATAGTAGAGCTGCTTTGGATTGTTTGATGTTTAAATCATTTAACAAGTTCTTCAGCCAGCTTAATTCGCAGACTTTGCAGCCATTGACCTAAACTCTGCTTCAGCAGAGGATCTTGATACCGTATGTTTCTTTTTGGACTTCCATGATATCAAGGAATTTCCCAAGAAGATGCAATATCCGGTAATTGATCTTCAAGTGTTTGAACAAGCAGCCCAGTCAGCAACGCAGTAACCTTCGAGTTGCAAGTCTGGTTTGCTTTCAAAAAACAAACCCTGCCCTAGTGTACCCTTTAAGTACCTTAGAACATGGTGAGCAGCTTCCATGTGAGGTTGTTTAGGTGATTGCAAGAATTGACTCAACAACTGCACAGCATAAGATAGGTCTGGCCCTGTTATGGTTAAGTAGAGTATCCTTCCTACCAGCATTCTATACTCACTAACATCCAAAACATTGTCTCCTTCATCCTTACTCAATTTCAGATTATGAGGTAGAGGATTAGTTGCTGGTTTGGCCCCTAAGTAGCCTGCATTTGATATGATATCTAAGGCATATTTCCTCTGGCATATGGAGATGCCCTTTGCAGTCCTAGCAACTTCGAGTCCAAGGAAATACTTAAGGATCCCCAAATCTTTCAGTTTGAACTGATCATTCAACTCCCTTTTCAAATGATCAATAAATGATAGATCATTTCCACCAATTATAATGTCATCTGCATAAATCAGTAAGACAGTGAATGAGCATCCATCTTGTTTTCAAAACAATGAATAGTCAGCCTTTGATTGTTTAAACCCTTGTGACAGAATGTATGAGGCCAACTTGGTATTCCACTGTCTTGAGGCCTGTTTAAGTCCATATATGGACTTGTTTAACCTGCAAACCAAACATTCTCCACACTCCCCCTGCTGCTCATAGCCTGGAGGCATTAGCATATATACTTCTCCATCCAGCTCGCCATGAAGGAAGGCATTATTTATGTCCAACTGATGTAGGTGCCACTGCAATTGAGCTGCAACTGCCAATAGAGTTTTCACAATAACCAATTTTACAACAGGAGAGAAGGTCTCCTCATAGTCTAATCCTGATTGTTGGGTAAAGCCTTTGGCAACCAGGCGAGCTTTCTTTCTTTCCACTGTTCCATTAGAATGAAGCTTAACTTTGTAAACCCATTTGCAGGCTACGGGTTGTTTATGATCTGGGAGCTTAACAACATCCCATGTATGATTTGAAATAAATGCCTAATATTCCGAATCCGTAACCTGACACCATTCTGGATACTTAGATGGCTAACCATACGATTGAGGCTCAAACACAGTAGAGAAAGCCAAAGCATATTGCTTATGTGCAGGAGATATATGAGTATAATCCAGATGATCTGACATAGGGTATTGCTTACCTGAAACAAGACCCTTTGCCACAGATTCTGATTGAGAAATAGGCACCTGAGAGACTAGATTACAATGGTAGTCTAGGAGATAAGATGGTGGTCTGATGGTTCTTTTTTACTTTCGAATAGAAGTTGGAGGTGAAGGTGGTGCAACCACAGATGAAGGAATCTCAGGAGAGTTTAGGAGGTTCAGAATTGGAAGAACTAGGAGGATGAGAGATTTGAGCATCACGTGAAACCTGACTTGGAGATGAATAAGAGATCTCATGGTACGAAGGTAATTGAGGTGGGAAAAGGGTCTGATTATGCTGTGAAGGGTCTTCAAACTTGGATAAGGACTGAAGGAAAGAAGGATGATGAAAGGGAAAAATACTTTCATAGAAAATGACATCTCTAGAATGAAGGGTTGCATTGGTGTAAAGGTTATACAGTTTATATACCTTCATACTATAAGGATAGCCAATGAATATGTAGGGGGTGGCTCTAGGATCAAATTTTGTTCAATTTCTTTTCAGAGTGACTGCATAACAGAGGCAACCAAACACTCTGAGATGAACATATGATGGAGCAGTGTGATATAGCACTTCATAGGGTGATTTATCAACAAGAATAGAAGTGGGGGTTCTGTTTATGAGGTGAGTGGCAGTAAGGATGCAGTCACCCTAGAATCTAGTGGTAAATTAGCTTGAAATTTGAGAGCTCTAGCAATGTTTAAGATGTGTTGATGCTTTCTTTCAACAACACCGTTCTACTGTAAAGTTTCTACACAGCTAACCTAATGTAAAATGCCTTTGGAGTTAAAGAATTCAGTCATAAGAAACTCTGCACCATTGTCAGACCTTAATGTCTTTATGTTGCTTTGAAAATGTGTTTGTATTAAAGAGTAAAAGGCTTGAATGATAGGTCTGGTTTGGGATTTATTTCTCATTAGATAAGTCCATGTTACTCTACTATAGTCATCCACGATAGTAAGAAAGTATTGAGATCTATTTAAGGAAGGAGTGGAATAAGGCCTCCATATATTATAGTGAATTATGTCAAAAGGCTTAGAAGCTCTTGTTTCACTAAGAGGGAAAGAGAATCTGTGTTGCTTAGCAAGAGGACAAATAGAACAATGTATGAGATTATTGAATTTGATATCAGGAACATACTTATGAAAAACAGACAGTTTTGAAGTGGGTACATGACCCAAACGGCAATGCCATATATCAATGTTACTTCTGATATTGCTGATGTTCATTGAATTACAAGAGGCAGTAGTAACTTTATTACAATGAAGATTAGTAACATGACTGCAACATGAAACAACAGATTTTACATTGAAAGGTTTGATAGAATGTGTAATAAATTAATGAGGCTTGATGAAGGATTTGCTGTTGAACTGGTGATTAGGAAGTTGAAAATGATATAATCCATCTTCAAGGTTGCCTACCCCAATCGTCCTCCATTTTAAAAGATCCTGTATAAGGCAAGAATCATTCACAAAAGTCAGAAAGCAATTATGTTTAAGCACCAAATTGCTCACAGATATCAAATTAAATGCAAAAGATGGCACCACAAGAACATTAGTCAAAACCAAATCATTAGATAACTTCATTGTGCCAACACTTGTTACAGCCACATGATCCCCATTTGGCAGCCTAACTGATGCATTCGCCTCAGCTATGACTTTATTCAAATATTTGTTG
The DNA here is from genome assembly GCA_903798235.1 of Fraxinus ornus. Classification (NCBI taxonomy): domain Eukaryota; kingdom Viridiplantae; phylum Streptophyta; class Magnoliopsida; order Lamiales; family Oleaceae; genus Fraxinus; species Fraxinus ornus. The sequence continues at coordinate 45,200 of CAIGRF010053773.1, forward strand.
GAGCAAACCATGTGTTCTGATGCTCCAGTGTCAGTTATCCTCTTATCTCCATTTTCACCACAATTATGACTGGTATAATTACTTTCAGGAATGGTTGATGATGTTGGAGGTACATCCTGTGTCTTTGAATTGCTAGTGGATAATTGTGCTTGCAACTGTGGAACAAGCATAGCTAAAAGCTGTTGGCATTGATTTGGTGTAAAGGCCATATTTGACTTATAGTTAGTGTTCTCAGACTTGTTATCTGCTGGAATTTGAACAACTGCGTTAGCAATAGGTGTTTTTCCTCTGGCAAATTTGTGACCTGGAGGATAACCTATGAGCTTGTAACACTTCCATTTGATGTGTCCTGGCATGCTACTGTGGCTGCACACAAGTCTATCTCTTCTCTGAAATTGATTAAACACCTCATACCTCTGATTTCCATTAGATCCACTCATGACTTTACTAGCAAAGGCTGCTGCTTCGAAGTGTTGCTGCTTCTTATTAGCAACATCCTTTTGCCTTTCATCTTGCAAAATGAGGGCAAACACCTTGTTCAATTAAGGTAATGGATCCATCAACAACAATTGACTTCTAACAGCAAAGAATTGATCATCTAGCCCCATTAAAAACTGCATAACTTGATTCTCCTTCTTGTAAGAATTGTTGTTAAGATCTGGTTGATAATTGTCTAACTCTTCCCAGAGTCCTTTAAATCTATTGAAGTTGGAACTGACCAAACCATTCTCCTGCGAAATTGAAGCAATTTGCTTCTTCAATTCATAGATGTGCGTACCATTACCCTGGCTATACCTGTCTCGAAGCTCAATCCATATTTCCCTCGCAGAATCCTTATGCATCACACTAGGATAGAGTTCTTTAGGGATAGAATTGATGATCCAGGAAGAAACAACATGATTGCACTCCTTCTCCTAGCACTGAACAGAGGATTATCCTTATCTGGTTTGTCTATTGTTCCATCAATGAATCCTTGTTTTTGACACTAAGAGCCATAACCACAGCTCGACTCCATGTAGAATAGTTGTCATCAGTAAGAACTGAAATGATCTGCATTCATGTATTATCTCCGTAGTGAGGATAGTGTGGACTAGCTGGATCAGTAACTAATCGATTTAGAAGAGAATTAATATCTCCTGCAGCCATATCTCCAACAGATGAATTGCCGAATGAATTTACTTGATCGAATTGATTTTGCAGATCCATTGCGATATTAGAATCCTCCGCCATTATACGCAAGCTTCAATTGAGGCTCTGATACCATGAAGAGATGCGATGAATTACAAGGAAACGAAGAACGAAAATGGCGGGAAAAATGATTGAATTGAATTCCTTGATTACAAATGATTTCAGCTAATATATATATATATACAAGTGCAACCAGCAACTTTCGCCTTATTGATGAAAGATCTAATACACAATTACATAAATAACCTCAGCAAAAATGGCTTAAAACATTTTTTTCTTATTAAAATAAAAACAACTGATACGTGACTTAACATACTTTACTATATAACTAGTTTTACTCAGTAAAAATAAATAAAAAAAAGTTACTCCTCCCTAATTTTTAATCAATAAAAAATTACTTATTTAGCACGTTTGGCTAAGCTTAAAATAGTAAACTTACTTTTCTGACACATACTGTCAAGAAAAGTAAGATTTTGTAGTGGAAGTCAAAACGAGAAAGTGATTTTGAAGTTTGCAAGATCTGGGATGTATTTGGCAAAAGAAAGTTACTTAAAAATAACTTTTAATTTAGCTAAGCATGCTCCTCCACGAACTTGGAAACTGTGTCATTTGTTATTAGCTTGTGAATTCCAAACCATGAATATGGTGGTGCTTGGCTTGGTTATATTAAGAAATAGAAAAGAAAAACGATATATAGAACCAAATATTGGTACTTGTAGGATAACTTGCCTATTACTTTCAAAGAATGGATTTCGAAATGAAAAGTAACTGGAGATTGTAACTTGATGTGGAATGAGGTGTCTTGCTACATTGTTAATGTAGCCATATTGTATAGGTATTAGGAGAATCTAAATGTATAACCAACCATAATAAGGAACTGCAGCAGTGGAATGGGAATGTTGAGTCGATGATATATTAAGCATAAAAGATACTGCTATAGAAACTTATCGAAGTGTAAAATTTGAAGATATATGAGAAGTACAAGTTAACTAGATGAGAAACTAACGGTTTGATTCAAGAATCTCAGTGGGATGCACATGAGAAGTAAAATGAAAAAGCTGTTATGGTATTTTGACAAAGGGAGAGGAAGTCTATTTTTCAAGCCAAATCAAGTGTAATAAATGAATAGGATTTATTTTTACGACACCATACATACGAGAAAGAACAAGAATTCAGCGGTGGCCCGTCAAAAAGATGAAAACAAGGAAAGAAACATCTCTCATCCTTGCCCGAGAAATATTATTATGATCCACAGAAATTTTAATTTTCTTTTCCTTTAATCGGTATGGGATAAAAATGGTTTAATATAGATGACCTGATATATGTTGTATTGCCTGATACTTGTATATTTCATCTGAAGTTCTGAAACTGTTCTATCAATCTCGAGCTTATAATAGGACATTGGTTTTGTTTCAGCACTATCTCAAACGACTGGGGAGGCGCACCTTTCGGGTATGTCTAGTCTAATCTATATCTTGCATGCTTTCCAGATTTTGTATGAAAAGATATTTCCAGTTTTTCCTTCCTAATGGAACTTACTTTGAAGCTATGCAACTTGTTAGTGGAGTATCAATGATGATATCTCTGTATCATCTTACATACTTTTACTTTCTCGATCTCAAGTCAACTGTGTCCAGGAGACGTGGAAGTATATCAAAAATATTACTCAGACATTGATTAAAATTATTGAAACCGGTCTTGGTTTTGGTACATAGAGAATTTACTAAACTTTGATACCAGACCTCCAAGGTTGACTACAATAGAGTAATTATGGAAATGACTACTTTTAATATTGGTTGGAGAGAGATATCGTACTTATTCATGCAATGGTGAAATCCTTGAGCTTGAATGGTGAACGAACTCGGGGTCGAAGGTTTTCAAGAATTCCCTAATTTGTAATTGGTGTATGCTTTCTGAAATATATATTAATCGGCGGGAGGCACCACACCTTGTCATGTCTGAATGTCAAATATGCTTTGCCCTTAAATAAATAATTGTGTTCTGTTTCTAACAACTTAAGTAGATGGTTCAACATTGTATCAAAGAAGATAGAAATTGCTTTACCATTCATCAAAATTATACACGTGTTAACCTTTTGATAAATGCATGTGAGAGGGCACGTCGAAGACTAAATTTAAAATGAATGATCATTCTTGTTTGTACCAACGTAAGCTTTTAGATGAGATAGTTCAATTGCCCCATAGCTCAAAACCTTTGCTTTTATCTGCCTCGTTTTGTATTAGTCGGCTAGAGTTTTACTATTCTCACGCTCTTTATTTTTTTATTTGACAAAATGTCTAAAATATTATTCAGGAACGTGGTTTCATTTAGTGATGGTCTACCCGACAAAGGCAAAGGCATTCCATACTTCTATCTAACGACCCTTGATCCAACTGCAAGCAATGCATTGAAAGACCAGAGATCTTCCTTAACGATAAGTGAATATAATCTTGGAACTTGTGGGAAGAAAGATCCTGAGAACCCAACTTGTGCGAAAATTACACTCATAGGAAAGGTGGATTTATGATTGAACACATTTAAGTTAAAGCTATAATTAATATATGTTGCTCTGTAAAAGATTTACGTCTGTCACTCTTCTTTTAAAGTGAGTTTTGTCCCCTTAACCTTTTCTATATTCTTCAAAGGTGCACTATTTTGTGCTATAGTCATAAATATGTGCAAGATGATAGATTTAGCCAGATGCACAAGTAAAAAAAAAATATTTTGACACTTATTGACTTATTAGTAACTTTATAAAGTATACTTTTTATGCATACTTGAAGCTGTTAAATGCATCATAGTAGTTGATTTGTGTATAGGTGTTGAGAAAAATAATTAAGATTAAGCACCCAATATTCCTGATTTTATCATCTTGTATTTCCAAATGTTCGAGTGACAGCAAATGATTCTTTTTGTGCATTGATAAACCAATAAAATTTATGCTTTTCTGTGGTGTTTTAGTTAAAATTACTTGATGGAGATTCTGAGGAAGCTGAATTTGCTCAAACTGTATTATTCACGAAGCACCATGAGATGAAAGGTAAATGCATATCAGTGTTCTCACTTTCTTTCCCGGTGTTCAGCAATGAGTCATGAGCTGCCATTTTCTAACTTGCAAATTCATGTCTTCATATGCACATGCTTATCTAAAATGACATTTAAAATTGCTTTGCTTTGGTGATTGGCAGGATGGCCTAAGAGTCACAAGTTTCAGATCTTCAAATTAGATATTGACGATATATTTTTGATTAATTGGTATGGTGGTCGAAAGCCTCTCACGGTAGATCAGTACCTCCACACCAAAATGTGAGTTTGAGTAATATCATGTATCATTTAATGGTTGTATCAGTAGAGGTGTTAAAGTTTACAGGACTGTGCCGTGGGCTGGTCCGCTTCTATAGTCACTGTGCATGGCTTGGTTATTTTAGGCTTGCGGCCTGTGTATGCTTATATTTAAAAGAAAGAAAGAAAAACTTATGCAAACTTCTGAAAAAAAAAAAAAAAATTGTATGGGCTGGAAGGTCCAGCCCAGAATGAGCCATGCCTGGCCAACGGGTTACCTCAAATCAGCCCTGTCGACCGAGCATGACCGAGTTAACGTCTCTAAGCATTACAAAACTAGATACCATGATCACTCCATGAAAATGAGATAGTGTTTTTCACGTTGCAGCCTTCTTGTTACCTGATTCAACTCTTTCGAAACTTGGTTCTGTGCTATTTACAGGAACAAACTTATATTCAACGCAGATTCAAGTTCCTGAATATGGTTCCTCCATTGTGTTCCGTGTTGTAATCAAGGAAGAACTCAACCTTTTCATTCATGTGTATCTGTTAATATCGTGTAAAATAACGGTCATACTCCAGCAGCAAAATGTTTGGTAGAAATGACAGTATATAAAGAATTTGTAAATAAGAACCCTCTCTTTGAACTCATATTCCATTCAGTCGCTCCTGTTTATATGGGGAAATGTTGAACTGATTTACTTCTCTCATGTGATGTAATTATGCTAATATGAAATTGTTTTGATGATTGTAAGTTCATGCTTCTGTTGTTTGACAGTATCTCAAAAATCAATGAAATGCCTCTGAACTGTGAAACTAAAATCAATTTGGGATTGGTTTACCTGGTTGTTGTTTACTTTGACCATGTATTATAGGTAGTGCCAATGTGCAATCTCTTTATTGCAATTTGTATAAAGGGGACTTTAGCCAGTTTGTAATTTATCCTATTGTTTCATCATTCGATACCCAATTTCCAGTAGGAATGTTAAAAAGTTGAGCACGTCCTTGGCTAAAGTGTCTAGCATATTAAGAAGTGTAATAAAATTATACCTCTCTATCTCTCTCTCTCTCAATAACGTCCATGAATCTATCAATGACCTATTGATGCCGATCGTAACGCGTGAAAAACCAATGAGAAGAAAAGAGGAGAAATAAGAGAGAAATGGGAGGAACATTGTATTTTATTCAATGTTTAAGTGTTTTATTACAATCAACGGACATCTTTATATAGGCTAAAAACACGACTACTAAGGAAAATTATGATATTCCTTTTACAAAATCAATTTACCAAAAATGAGTAAAATGCAATAATAGAAAATTCTATTGTAATTGATGTTAATTTTGTTTACGCCTCGAATATACTTTCCAATTTGCATCATTCATCCCTTGTTGAAAAGAACTCGACTCTGACGAGGTATAATCCAGATAGGTGTCCAAAAGCATAGTATCTAGTTGACATGACTCATCTTCATTAATCTAAGTAGCATTACTAGGCGGACGACCCTTCCAACACACCAGAAATCTACGAAATCTACCATCCTGTGAAGTAACAAATTGATCATCAAGTATCTCATTAATGATATCTTGCAGAGAAAACGTGGTAACAGGAGCCCGAGGAGGCGATCGAGGAGACTGTCCTGCAGGAATATCAGACGACAATACCGGAGGCTCGAACGTGCCTCGATAAGGATATAAATATGCTATATTGAAAACATGACTAATATTTAAGTGTGTTGGCAACTCAAGTAGATAAATATTAGTTCCAAGTCATTTAATTATGGGGAAAGAACCTAGTGATCCAGCACAAAGATTCTTGGCAGTTCGTTCAGGTGCAAGTCGGACCATGACATAATCGCCCACACTAAATTCTTTATGCCTACGGTGGGAATCAGCTGATAATTCATAATGATCATTGCTTACAGAAGTTTTACGTTTAATCTCATCATGCAAGTCACGAATATGATCAGCAAAAGATTGGACGGAGGCAGTAGGATGAAAATCAGCGGGCAAAGGAAGTAGATCAAGAGGCTGACGTGGAGAGAAACTCTGAACGACCTCAAAGGGGCTATGACCGGTAGACTTATTAACATGAGATCCCAATTCTCTAGTTTATCTCCAACCAAACAACAAAATAGATTACCTAGACTACAATTCACAACTTCAATTTGACCATCGGTTTGGGGATGAAATGCATAAGAGAACTTAAGCGCTATCCCAAATAGTTTCCAGTGTCTTCCAAAAGTAACTAACGAACTTAACAGCACGATCAGACACAATAGTGACGGAAGCCCATGGAGACGGACAACCTCTTTGAAGAGCAACTTAGCAATATAGGACACATCAGAAGACTTGGAATATAGAATGAAATGTGCCATCTTAGAGAACCTATCAGCCACTACAAAAATGGAGTCATAACCTCGAGCTGTTTTGGGTAACCCGAGAACGAAGTCCATGCTAAGGTCACGCCAATGAGTATGAGGAACAGGAAGAAGAGTATACATCCTAGTATTTTGACGTTGTGCCTTACCCAATTGACACGTACGACACAGAGAGACAATGCAAGCAACGTATTTCTTAAGGGGCGGCGAATAAAAATGATCCTCAGCTAAGGCGATTGTTTTATCTCTACCGAAATGACCAACTAGACCCCCAGCATGTAGTTCCCAGACTAGGAAATCACGAAGCAAGGTACGAGGAATACATAACTTGGTACCCTTGAAAAGATAATCATGTTTAAGCAAGAAAGAAGCATGTTTACGAGAAGGATTGTCTAAAAGGTCCTAAAAGATGATGCCAAATTTAGGACAACTAGGATAATCGTCTTTTAAACGCTCAAATCCTACCACAGTAGTGCTCATGGAATAAAGTACCGTAGTGATACGACTAAGATTGTCGGTTGCTTTATTTTCGACCCCGACCCGATGATGGAGAACAAATGTATACTCCTGAAGAAATTCAACCCACTTAACATGTCGTTCACTTAAATGACACTGGGAGTTAAGGTAGTGGAAGGCCTGATGGTCGGAATACAGGACATACTCATGAGGCAATAAGTAATATCACCAGTGACGAAGAGATTGGACAATGGCATAAAATTCCTTATCATAGGTAAAATACTTCCGCCGAGCCTGGTTTAGTAAAGTAAGCGACGGGGTAACTTAAAACACCCCCTATACCCATATCGGAAGCATCACAAGAAACCTCAAAAACCTTAGAAAGATCCGAGTGCCGTAAAATGGGAGCATCGATCAACTTTTGCTTGACAGATAAGAAGGCTCTCTGGGCTGAAGGGGTCGTCCAACGAAAAATCACCATTTTTCATGCACTTAGTGATAGGAGCAGTGATAGAGCTAAAACCCTTAATGAATTGCCTATAGAATGATGCTAGCCCATGAAAACTATAGACCTCAATTAACGTGGAAGGATCAGGCCAATCGCGAATAATAGATATTTTAGCTGGATCAAATGAAAGTGATCTAGGTGAGCCTCTTGCGATCGACTATAAATCAAAATGTCATCAAAATAGACGACAAGAAACTTCCTAATAAAAGGTCGTAAGACATGGGTTATGACCCGCATGAAAGTGCTAGGTGCATTAGACAACCGAAAAGGCATAACCAACCATTCGTATAAACCATCTTGAGTCTCGAATGTAGTTTTCCATTCATCCCCTAGTATAATCCTTATTTGATGATAACTACTCCGTAGAACAATTTTAGAGAACCAAAAAGATCCCGCCGCTCATCCAACATATCCTCAAGTCGTAGAACAGGAAATTAGTACTTAACTGTAATTTTGTTGATGGCACGACTATCAACACACATGCGCCATTAGTCATCCTTTTTAGAGGTGAGTAAAACAGGAAATGCACTAGGGCTAAGGTTAGGGCGAATAAAACCTTTAACGAGTAAAGCATCAATTTGCTTATTGTGTTCAGTTTGCTCAGCAGGGTTCATTCTATAATGGGGTCGATTTGGCAACTAGGAATTGAGGTTCAGGTTGTTTTAGTCCATATTATAAGAGGAACTTTGCCAAAGACTTTATAAAAATATGTCATAGGAAAAGCAAGTCAATGTTGCCTTGGTGGTGGGTCGGCACTTAGCTGGTATTAGCTATCGGCGCGCGACACGTGTCGGGCCTATTAGGGTGATTCGGGACGAGTCGTGTCTGGAACATTCACAAGTTATTTAATTAAGGGTAATTGGAGCAAAACGCCCCTACTTTTGACAGGTTTTGTGCAAAGCTTCCATACTTTTCGTTTTTTTATGCAGAATGTCCTTACTTTTCACATTTTTGGCGTAGAACGTCCTTTTCCCCAATTTTTGACCATTTTACCCTCCAATTTAAATAAAACCAAGAATAAAAGAAAATAAAAGTAAAGAATAAATTACAATCTTACTCCTAAA
>CAIGRF010053790.1:0-18033 GCA_903798235.1 Fraxinus ornus
ATTAGGAAACTTTATATGGAATATCACATCAAAAATTTTCGAAATTTTACATCCGGAAAAGTCATATTCCATGTAAATTTTCGGATGCAAAATTACATGGAGTATGATTTTTTTGAAGGTAAATTTTCGAGTGTAAAATTTTTCCCAACTTCATTGCAAGTTCGATTGTGCCCCTCTAACTTTTATGTTCTGCGTTCGCCCCTGATTGTGGTGGAGGAATGTATCGAATCTAATTGAATTGCTATTGATGCAATTTTATATGTACACTAATGTATGCCTACAAATGGGGTTGTATCTTCAATTGTTGGTTTAGATGGACTCAAGAACCACATGTTTTCGAATAACTATTTATGATCAGTGATGGTGGTGTTTTTGAGTTGATCTGCTTGAAGATGGTGGGGGCGACAACATTTGGATACAAATCTATATGGTGGTACCTGATTATGCTGAGGTGACAATGGTATTTTTGTGGTGTTACGGTGGTGGTGGGATGGAGTAAACGGGTTGCAAAGTGATTGTGACCAATTATTAGGTAATTGTGACTAATAAAATAAGTAATTTGATTTGTGACTGATATGTGATCATGACTACAAATTATGTGTTATTTTGACTGTAAAATATTTAATTAAATTATAGGTTACAAAATTGTATCAGATGTCACAAAATATGACCATCTGATTTTGAAAAAAAAAACAACATGATTTTAGAACGACGGGAAGAGAAAGAGAGTGTGGGGTGTAAGAGAAAAAAAAATATTAAATGATATATTAGAGAAAATGTGTGACGTAAGATAGAGAATTAGAAAGTGTGAGATGTAAGAGAGAGAAATTATGAGGTGAGAGAAATATTATTTAAATGGAATATATTAAGCTCTCGTTTGAATCACATTAAAATTTTCATTATCATTTTTCTATTCATTTTCAACCACATATTTTTCAATAAAATAATATTTTCATCACATCAATAACTTTTTTTCTTCTTTTTCAGCTACACATTCTCCATCAATTTATTTTTCCAAAATATATTTTTCAAAAATAATGTGGCTCAAATACACCTGTAATTTTTGACACATTCTCCAATCTTACATTCGAAATAGTAAATATCTTGAATACTTTAAAAATACACTAGTAAAAAATAAATATATTTACACTATTTTTATTTTATCTCAAAAAATAATATAAAAAGCATAGTGGATCATCCTTATTATTTGCTAATTGCTACGTAGCAAATACAAAAATCACGCACACAATTGTTGACCTAAGACTGTCGGTGGCTTAATAACGTGACATCCTAATTACTAAATTAAGCAAAAATATCCCTCAGCTAAAGCTAACTATTTGTATGAAAGTATGGAAAAAGTAAAAAAAAGTCGCGACAAACTGACACGAGTCATTCTACTTGTGCCACGTATTATCTGGTGACCTCTCTTCCCTCAAATCTATCCGTTGGCAATTGGGGTCCCCGTGAAAGAGAAGCCGCACCATTTACTTTACTTCATTTATTTAAACAATACCCTTCAATTATACGTGCATGTGATTATTCGTTGGCTTTGTTATGCTTTTTGGGTATACAGATGAATTAAAATGTTGATTGTGATTTATGGTGTCATCAATAGATTCATGTCTGTGCGTTGTATATATAAGTAATAAGTGCGTGTATGTATATAGGAAGATAGGTGGGCATGTGGGATGCTTTAATTGACGCTGATAATGAAAATGGCCCCTCTTTAATTACATTCTCTCTCTTGCACGAAAGTTACTTTATTTAAGTGTTCCAAGGTTTAGGCTTGAAGCCCAGTTGTTTAATAGAATATAGAATCAAGATCAAGATACATTATGAGGCACCTCCATAGTAGTTATTGCCACAGAGGAGGAGCCATGGCTGGTGTTTTTGTGTTGCTCCTGCCCTTTCTGTTTCCTAGCTTTTTCACTCCTCTGAGCCATGCCTCACCTTCCATTCTCTCGGTAGGTTCTTGATATCAGATTATTTTTTGCTCTTCTCTTGTGTTTTGATTGATCTATGTATATTATGCAAATTCTGTGTTTCTTATACTGGATTTGTGGCCTTTTGAGTTGTTTATACCTTTTTATATCTGGGTTTGTTTAGTTTGCGGGAAATGCTTGAGAAAGAAGAAATATTATATTCTTTGCTAGTTATGTGAATTTTGAAACCTGGGAAAAAATTTCTGAAAAGATACGATATTGAGAGGGAAGTGTTTGGTTGCTTGGGTGATTGTTGAATATAGATGTTTTAAGTGTTGATATTAGGTAAGTACTGACGCAGTACTTACATCATTATAAGAAACTGTATTAGAAAATTGCGTTAAAAAACCTTAATTGAGCATGATTAGGTAGATGGGGGATAAGGTCCTAGATGGATATGGAGATTGGAGTGGGTGAATTTGATCTGTTGACCTATGTTGGTCTGGATGCTTGTGGAGATGCACTTGTTTAGATTTCTTTTTGGGTCCTGGTTTGGATTTTGGAAACTAGAAAACAGGGGTTTAGGGATGAGATAGTTATTGGTGAGGCTGCAAGGTGTTAAAAAGCAGGGACCACTTCTCTGGTAGAAAACAAAACCTTAGAAAAAATGTAGCATTAAATGGTTCCTTGCGGAATAGCCAGAGCTCTTAATTAATAGCAAGCCTGTGTGATTTCCCTTCTTAGTTCCTGGAATCCCGAACTGGTAACTAATGAATCTGTTTATCTGATTTGATCATACAGGAGTGGAATGCTCCCAAACCTAGGCATTCACAACTTCTCAAGAGTGCTCTGCAACGCCAAACTGTGAGTAAAAGTTTTTGAGCTATATTCATGTAATTTCAACAAAACATTATTGTCTATTGAGTTGCTTAAATTTTTTTCTTCATTCGTTACTTTTTTATTTTTCAGTTGGATGAACAGCAACTATGGATGCCTTTGGCAAATCAAGGTTGGGAAACCTGTACTGAATCAGGCACTTCCTCGGGTGAGTAATTATAATATACCGAAAAAGGGTTTAGAATTATAATTTATATTTTCCTTTCAATGGAGGCCTTTTAAAGAGGTGTAATTACCATCTATTATACATTCACATTTCTAACTTTTCCTGAATTACTAATTTCTTTGAAACAGCATTGCCAGAAAAATCTCAACGATATATTCAGATTTTCCTTGACGGAGGACTAAATCAGCAGAGAATGGGGGTAGGCTTTTTATTGTATCACTTGTTATTTCATAAATTACTTGAGGATGATAATTTATAATTGTGGATGACAAAAGTACGTCTTTACGACTTCATAAGTTGCTAATTTTAAACTGAATCACTGATGTTTACTCTTTTTACAAAGATTTGTGATGCAGTGGCTGTTGCTAAAATTTTGAATGCAACTCTTGTCATCCCTCATCTCGAAGTAAATCCTGTGTGGCAAGATTCGAGGTACTATTTATTAAGTCAATATATTCATGATACTTTTCTAATATTTTAATCTTTCGTATTTAGGCCCCGTTCGGTAGAGATTAAAATTGGATTAAAATTGAAAGACTAGTCGTTATTGTTAACTTTTATTAGACGAGTGAGACCCAATAACGGCTATATTTTCAATTTTAATCCCTACCGAATGGGGCCTTAAAGCAGTAATCATATTAATAACACTAGTACTTTCTTCTCATGCAGCATGTTTATGGATATTTTTGATGTGGATCACTTCATTAATGTATTGAAAGATGATATATCCATTGTGAAAGAGTTGCCTGACGACTTCTATTGGAGCACAAGGGAATATTACGCTACAGCCATCCGAGCTAATAGAGTCAAAACAGCACCCATTCATGCTTCAGCAAACTGGTATATAGAGAATGTCTCCCCTATCCTGCAGAGGTGAGTATACAGAAGATGTGTTTCCTTCTTTCTTATTGAAATATTAGAACACTCAACAACATGGATCTTGCAGTGAGCTGCATGGCTTTTTCTGAAGTTAGATATACGCACACAAACATGATTGTATAGATACAATTTAGAATGGGTAACATGTGTAGCCACTCCCTTTGCTTAATGATAACTTGCCTGTCCATCTAAGTACCAAGTTTGATTTGTTTCCTCAATTTCTAATTGAGAACCTTTGGTTATATATCTAGGGCTAGCTGAGATGAGAATTCTTAAAGTTCCATTTGTTCTGGAATTGTATTTTTGCCAAACTCATGGAACATACAATAAACCATATTATTGTTTAGAAACAAATTCTTCAAGTGCTGACGTATTCATCCACCTACCTTTATATAGAGATAAACCAAAGTTTTGTTGTATGCTATCAACACAGAACTTGAGATATGTTTCAATTTCATCAGATGGTTGACATTTTGAAAGGTATGACGATTGAGAAATTTATTGTAGTTGATTTTAATGATAAGGGTTGCAACTTATGACCCAAGAATCTGCAGTTAAGAGTTTGATAGTTGTGTTTCTGTTGTTGATTTTCCATGTGATGATGTTATAGACCAATGATTTTTATTTGAACCTTAGGTCGATATGGTTCTTTAGCTTTTATTTCATCTGTGGATTATGATTGTGATCTGTGGTTGATCAGCTATGGGATTGCTGCAATTGCACCATTTTCTCACCGACTAGCATTTGACAACATGCCTAAGGACATCCAACACCTGCGATGCAAAGTCAACTTTCAAGCTTTGGTGTTTGTTCCTCACATTAGAGCTCTTGGAGATGCTCTTGTCAGTCGCCTCAAATATCTGCCTAGTGAAAGGGAATCTAGTACTAATTACCTTAATGATGTTACCGATTCTAGAAGCAAGCAAGGAAATGGAAAGTTTGTTGTTCTCCATCTTCGATTTGACAAGGTATGTCTACTTTTTCATGACAAAACCTAGTTAAAATTCAATTTTGGATCTAACAAATCCATCCTCAGTATGAACTTTTTCTGTTCTAATCTTCTTGATGTGCCTCTTATATTTATACCTTTCTAGAAATTGGCTTTTGCATGCCCTTACCCTATTATCATTCAGGCTTTCTCATACTTCTGATTATTTTGCAATGCAAGTGGTAGTAGATTGTTGCAAACAGACTTGTGCTGTGTCATCTTCCCAAACAGATTTGTGTAGCAAATCTGCCTGAGATTCCTAACCTGTCTGATGCGGGAAGTATCTTTATGCTGTTTCTTGATTTTGTTGCTTTTTCAGGACATGGCTGCTCATTCGGCCTGTGACTTTGGTGGAGGAAAGGCTGAAAACCTGGCTCTAGCTAAGTATCGACAAGTTATTTGGCAAGGAAGAGTCTTAAACTCTCAATTTACCGACGAGGAGTTGAGGAATCAGGGACGGTGCCCATTGACTCCTGAAGAAATTGGATTGCTGCTAGCTGCTTTGGGATTTGACAACAGTACTCGTTTGTATCTCGCCTCCCACAAGGTTTATACCTAAAACTCGTTTAATTTAGATTTTAGTGCAAAAACTTGTTCCGAACTTGGCAGCCAAAATTTGGTTTCATTTTCTAAAGTTCTTGGTTTGTTAATGCCATTCTTTGCAGGTTTATGGTGGGGAAGCCAGGATCTCAACCTTGAGAAGTTTGTTTCCATTGATGGAAGATAAGAAGAGTCTTGCCTCTTCAGAAGAAAGAGCCCGTATTAAAGGAAAGGCCTCCTTATTAGCGGCACTAGATTACTATGTCGGCATGCAAAGTGATGTATTCATTTCCGCTTCTCCAGGAAATATGCACAATGCTATGGTAAGCACTGAAGCCCATTAATTTACACTGGTTGCTGATGTGAAAATTGCTTAACATATCTTTAAGATATTAAATCAGATTCTGCTAATCATATGTAATATTATTATGTGTCGGCGATCATTTAATTCTGAATTAATAATGTGTCTATTATAGCGCACCTTTGGTTTCATAACTACTACATGGTGAAAACTGGGTAACGTTGTTTCATAGTTGTTTAATTTTGCAAATGTGTATCTTGGCTTGGTTTAACAGGTGGGGCATCGAACTTATCTAAATCTGAAGACTATAAGGCCTAACATGGCGTTGTTGGGACAACTTTTCTTGAACAAAAGCTTGACTTGGCCAGAGTTCCAAGAAGCTGTTGTTGAAGGGCACAAAAACAGACAAGGGCAACTCAGACTCCGGAAGCTAAAACAGTCTATATATACATATCCTGTTCCTGACTGTATGTGCAGTGCTTAAGATTACTTTGTTAGCACGAGAGTGTTTATGTAGATTCAACTATTGTTTGTGGCCACTAATAGTTGAAATAAATTATGATCCCTTTTTCGTAGTTACAGAACCATACCAGTTTTACCATGCGTGGAAATTCTTTGGGTGGAAGATCTTTGTAAAATATGGGATCATATTAATCTATCAGAGGTTTGATTTACAATCCCAGAATAGCATTTCACGACGAAATCGTGTGTAATTTTTTACTATATTCAATAATATACTATTGTTTTGTTTAGCTCAGCTTGTCTAAATTGTATGACGGAATAATCTTCAATTTGCATGTTCATTCGAGCACCCTTGTGGCATGTTTGGTAGGACATAACATAACTGAACAAGATTTAAGGAAGGAAAAGAAATTAAAAATGTTCTTATTCGTTCTTGTTCAATACCGAGTACCCCAGTATGTCCCTGTGGGAACTCCTCAGCAGAGTTGGAAAACATATTATTAGTTCTAAGACTGCATTATCTACTTTTCCAGTTCACCACTGTATGGACTATTATAGTAGTAGCCTATCTGTAAAGTCTGCTCTTTTAAAGTCCAGTTTTCTGGTTAGTTGTTGCTTCAATTTTTTCTCAATCATCCCCTCGTGTATGAATTCCATTGCGCAGAATTGCCTTCGGGAGCATTACCATGTCTATTGAGTTTTGAATCCTCAATTCCGAACCACAGCAGCCCCCTGTTCTGTTTCAAGTTTGGTTGAAGGGAGTTGGGGCGGGGGCAGTAGTTGGGAGGTTGGACAAAAACAATGAAGAGCGGGCAAAATTGAATTGAGATCTACTGTCTAATTTTTTATATTCAATTTGCTGTCCATTCAATTAATTATTGACACATTATTTTAAATTAATGTCCAACTTTTCTCTAACTATTCCTTGTACTTAAAACTATGAGACATTTTAATGTAATGATACGCAAATAATTATTGGTGGACAACAAATCTCAACTCGAAAAAATTATTGCAAATATGAAAGGTTAAAATGTCTAAGAAAAATGTTCTTTTTTTTTTTTGGTACAAATAGCTCAGCATATTATAAGCACGAAATCCTCCCGTAAAAAAGGAAAGAAAAGCATCATTTAGATGTTATCGAACCAACAAAGGGTAAGTTATTACTAGATGAAGTGACACTAAAATCTATTGAATCCTATCTTCTACCTTCATGTTCAATCAAATACAGAATGTCAGAAGAAACCTCTTAGGAAGATCACAGTCGTAATTTTTTTTTATCAGAAATCGTTGTAGGGGTTTTATTATTCCACCAATCGTTAATTTATCCGTAAATTAACAAACAAAATAAATCAGCGAGGAAATAATTTTGAACCAGTAGAAGAAATCGGTGGACCAGAAACAAGGTCTCGTCAACTGGGAAGCAACCTCCCAAAGCAAATACAGTTGATATATAATGCTTTGCATCAATGTATGATCAATTTGACAAAAGTTACCCTACAATACATCCTGAAAAAAATAATCAAGATGTGGATAAATAGATATGTCGTATGTACAGAGGATTTTACCCTATAACAAGCTCGACTAGTTTTTCTATACTGGATGGCGCAAGAGGCTAAATATCCTTAGTCTCGCTGATCTGACTGGTCGCCAGTTGTTGAGCCTGAGACGTTTGAACGCTTGATATCATTTTTACCCTTCTCAGCCACTGGAGGACCATTACCTCTACGTAATGCAGCAAATTCCTTCACATCCTCAGGATTTGGTGAAGGTGCAATCTCCTCTTCAATGGGCAGGGTTCTCTTTGAGCCCTCCAAAGCGACGCCGAGAACTATATTATCTTCCAAAGCAGGTTTTGTTCCAGGAGGCTGTACAACTGGTGGTTGTCTCATGTCTTCTTGTTTTAGAGTATTACCAGAAACAGGGTCTGATCTATTGCCTCCAGAATCTGGCAAGGAGTCTGCGGCATTGTCAACTGAACTGTGCAAACGAGAACTTCCTTGGCCTACCCTTTTAGGGTTCTTGCTATTAGAGGTGTTCTGTGCCGAACCAGCTGAACTTCTGGAGTTAGAACTTGATGTAGAATCAGTCCTAGAGACAGATTTTGATGTTGATTTTGCTGTTGCATTATTATTGACCTTGGGATCAGACAAAGGGATCGCTGCAACCTTTTGGTCCTTCGTTTCAGCTTTCGGCACTTGTCCAACCTCGGCACCAGGCTTCCTATCCGACGTCATGATCTCTTTGGCCTTAGAGTCAGTAGACACTGTTTCTTTAGATTTAGTATCAAGACTTGAACTTGTGTCACCTCTACCATCCACCATGTTATCAGGTGTTGACCGCGCCACAGCCTTGCTGTCTTCCTCACCATTCACACGCACTTGGCGAGCTTGAGTTTTTGTCCTCTCTTCTCCATTAATTTTATAGGAGGGCTCAATCAATAGCAATGGACGGTTCGAAGCTGCTTCATGGTTATAAATAGGATCTGCATATGGTTTATTTTCCAAGTCTGCATCACTATATATTTTCTGAACAGTACGTATGGGAGTGGCTAATCGAGCACGGTGATGCCGAATTACTCTGAGAAGGTCCAGAAGTATAGCTTCCTGTTTTTCTCAACCAAAAAAAAAAAACCCCATTAATCAAATTAGGTTGAACAAAATATAAAGAAATTAAATGAGAACATTTAGGGCTGTTTTGAGGATAAATTTTGTGAAAAGTGATATTTTTGAAGAATTTGTAGTTAAAAATTAAGGAAAAGTAATACAAAATTATTTTATTGGAAGAATGTGTGGTTGAAAATGAATGTGGACAAAAATGAAATTTAAAGAATTTGTACCAAACATCGCTTTAGAAATGATGAAATCAAAATATGACAGCTGTTTTATGTTTAAAACCAGAATACCCAGTGTCCAATCCTAAGTTGTATATCATAGAGCAAAGCGGTTTTAGAAAGTGTAAATTTTCTAATCGGCGCAACTTGAATAGAACCTGATAAATATTCTCGGAAGGAGCAGCATTTTAAACACGAAGAAAAGCAAACCTCTTCCTATGGCTGTGGAACTAATTGACTGTGTAAATTTTCTCCCCCTGTGAACTTTCTACAAGGATAAGCAACAGGCTGGTTGGAGAAGCACTCGGAGTATATATAATCTACTTTGCATATAACATATTAGCGCCAAATTACATTTAGCATCTAGTGTAAGACTTTGCCGAACCCGTTGTTTAGAATTTAATTTCTTTGTTTGTTGCTTCTCTGAGTAAAGAGTTTGTCGGTCTACACATTTGCCTGATCCATATCTATTACTATTACTATTAGTATTGTTATTGTTATTGCCTTTCAGATAAAAATTGAGAGGTTTCTGGGATGCTGATATATGTACAATGTTTCTTTCTCAACTTTTAACATCCTAACCAAATTGAAATGATTAATTGATATATCAATATTTCACATTTTTTCACTCTCATGATACTCCAATAGATAAGAGTTCTCCCCCACACCCATTTCCACTACTTTGGAAACTGGTAATTCAGAATGACCCCAAGTTCAAAACGCGTGCATCACTAGGAAGAGTCTGTTTCAGCTGCTGAACTATAGGTTTCAACTATCTGTATCAACCTTGTGATATGAGTGGAATAAATGGAGTTGCAGTTGCAAAATACATCAACTTACTAATCAAGCAGACCATGTCTTAATCCAAAGGGAATATAGCTGCTAAAAAATGTACTCGCACCTTAACACAAAGGTATTCTTCAAAATGTGAGGTCTTCACGAAGCAGGACACCAAGATCTGAATCATTTGGGAGGAAATAAGAATCAGTACTTGAGGTAAAAATTGTAGTACCATGAGATAAAATATTCAGGAAACAAAACAATGATTATGTAAAATTATTTTCCATGTTATAAATATTGCACAACAAACACAATGCAGAAAGTTCACATGGACAAGGTTTCACAAATTAATTCAGCTAAAAACGAAAAAAGTAACTAAATAGTTAAAATATGCAACTTCATTAACATCATCGTGGGCTAAAGACACTCACCATCACCTTAGTCATTAGAAGTAGTGATATGCATGATAAAGAAGCATGGAGACTGAATATGGTAAGGACCAAAATATATTTTTGCTGATATGAACACAGGATTATTTTTTCTTTCCCTTATTTTATTGGGGGATTCTTGTTTTATTAAACTTCCTATGGAGGAACATATTTTGATAGCAATATTGTTCAGAGAAACAAAGGGTTAAATAAGATGATGTAATCATATCCTACGCCAAAAGAATTATAATATCTCACAATAATGTTACGATATGATCATATTCAAACATTGAAACTGACCAAAAGGGCCTGATTTTCAGAATTTATATTATCCAGAAACACTCTTCTATGCAACTTCTGTTGTTCAACTTGAGGATTCTTAGCCAGAACCTTGCGCATATCGGCGACAATATTCTGCAAAAAGCACGAAAAAAATTTGTGAGGGATCAGTACAAGATAACTGTATCAATTTCTTTAAAGCATTTATCAATTGTAACTAAAACATTCCAAAATGATCCTCACATTAATTTTGTTGACATCCAAGTGACTGATGGCTAGGTGGGTTTTAATACGCCAGTGAGTTTTTTGAGTGAGATTTCTCACAACATTCATGGTAAACTTGTGGTTTGGAATGTGAACAGCTTCACGATCTTCACCTCTTACAATTGTTGGTGACCACCATCCCACATGCTTCCATACATAAATACAAATGTATTGATAATCGTGAACATATTAACAGAAACTTGACAAATCTATGATAGAAACTCTGAAATAAAGCATGTGATAAACTTATAATTTTGAGAATTAACCAATAAATGGAGACCGTTTCATGCTTATTTGGTCACAAGGTGTAATTACAAACATTCGTATATATCATATATAAATGATGGCATCACAATCAGATATAATGTACTTTATTTAGATGAAGCTTGTCTTCCTCAAATACTAACCACTGGTGGTAAAATCTAATATTGGATGATTAAATGAGTTCAACACTAACCTCAACCGTCCCAGAAACTTCATAGCCTTCAATCTTAGTCTGAATCCATTCATTCACAACAAATGGTCGGGTTGCATGAATCATTGCACTTGAAAGGAAATTGGTGAATATCTAAAGATAACAATAAAACAAGGGGATTTAATTGGTGTTCAGAAAGGACTTTATAATACCGAGTTTTTCCATTGGAATTGGAGAGGACTAGCGAGGTAATGTTCAAGAAAAGAAAGAACAATTTGATTTACACCTCACGTCCAGCAAGTGTCAGCAAGACTGTCCCGAGCCCTCCTGCAGTGAGCCATTTTTGGGTTGAGAAACCCAACAACTCCATAAACAATGATACAGCTGCAACCCATACTGCAGTGTATACAGTTCTGCCTGCAAACTGGAAGCCCATCTGCAGAGTAGCAATAAAAAAATTTGTAGAACGAAAATAATACTGGAAAATCTTCCATTCCAGGATGCATCAGTCTTTTATGCACGGCACGCATACATATTTTTCCCCTTTTCCTTTCTATCTCATTCCTGTCTTTTCCATCGCCTTAATTTCATAATTTTTTTTTTTATTCCGTGTCTTTTCCATCCCCTTAATTTCATAATTTTTTTTTTTTTTCCGTGTCTTTTCCATCCCCTTAATTTCATAATTTTTTTTTTTNTGCTGGGAACTTACATAACTTTGTTGAAGTTTATGCCAAGATCAACAACCAATGCAAAGGAAAAAATAATAATGAGTAAAATTAACGAAATACTGATTTGATGTGATATAGCCTAATAATCTGCTTCAAAAGCTGTTACTTACGGTTAGCACTAAAATCAGGATAGATTAGAAATTTACTTAATATTATATTTAGTAACTACTTCGTAGATGATAATACGATAACATTTTACTTGTGTATCTTGATTATTTTCAGATAGAGAACAAAAATAGATTAATGATCACAACCTGATCATTTTAAGAGATTGGGAAAGGAAAGGAAGGCCTCAAATAAAAGCAAGAAACTTGTTTGTATGCTATTATATGAACACTCAGTTTATTACATTTAGCTACCTGGAATCTTTACTTCAATCTATTAACAATAACAGCCAAAGCTGGGGGAGTCACAGCAAGAAACTATTTGGTGGCATTTATAAGTTCAAAATGACTTTATTGTAGCTCTCGACGCTTCTATCAATCAATCTAGCTCCTTACTCAGGAGGAGAGTGAAAGCTTTTGTTATTTGCTGATAATCAATATTAAAGAATAAGAACACTTGAAACGTAAAATTGATAGAGAAATCCCATTGCGTGATGCAAAGAGTTGGAACGTACATTTCTAGTATCAGCGGGGCCATTTGTCTCCATAAAGAATTTCTGTGCTTGTTGAATTACACTACATAAGACGATCCAAAGATTGCTCAGTCCTAAAGAGCTAATTGTTTCGTAAAAAACTAAATACAAATAATATGAGTGGATAAGTACATGGATTAAAAAAAACATAAAATTAAACAATGACACACATGACATAATAAGAAGTAAAGTTCCTCTATTTAAGATTCAGATTTATTAAAAAGATAATAGGAAACAATTTAATTCAGAGAAATGAGTAGCATATAACAGTGAGCCTTATACATGCATCACAGTCAAAATGCCCAAGCAACTTGAGTGGCCACCTTTTCCCTAAATGGAAAACGGTAAAGAATATAAAAAGGTTTATAAAAGTGTAAAAACTAAAGCTCATTAACATTATACTCTACACCAACATCTACTCCAAATTTTACAATTTTTCTCTAGTACTAGTATGGTCGTAAATACTTTATATAGTTACTAATCTGTGTACTTTATGGACACACACACAAGTCTAAACCAACTATCTTTATGTGTGTTTGTGTGCATGCACATGATGCACGTATGTTAGGTTTTAAGCAGTATATTCCCATTAAAGGACAATGAAAACTAATAAAACATTCAGCCTGGATAAACATTGAGGCTTGACTGTGTGTGCAGAACCATTCCAAACAGAAAACATAACATTACTGACATGAAACACTATGTCACATTTAAATCAAACACAGTTCAAAGTTTCAAACAGGAAGCATAGCCGCTGCATAATGAAAGATAAATCTCCAGACATTAATATTGGCTAAGTATTCTTTGTCAGCTCATCGTGTTTGGCAGATGAAATGTTGGAAATTTCACTCACCTTGATAAGCAATAAGCAAAAGCCAAAACTGTTGACAAGGATCTGACAAAATTAAGGAGACGCTGCTTAACAACTTGACTAGCTTCTGTTGGAAGAACCATTGGATCCAATGCTCTGTAAGATATTCACTCTTCTTCAGTATGTTATGAGTTATTTGATATGATACTATTGTTCCAGTCGGAAGAAATATGACCTGCAGATGAAGATTGCTCCAGTCCATAGCAGCAAAGGTTGAACGTAAGATGTCATAACATGATATGTGCTACTCCTTTTCCAACTACTATCACTCTTCTGTAGGTTATTAATGAGATAATAGAGCTCAAATTGGCATATAACATCATGAACTGAACTATAGAGCAAACTGGAATTGGAAAGGCACATACATGAAGCAATAAGTTTCTGCTTTGACGCACAATTGGGCCAAGCCCCCATATTGCAAAAACAATGATACCAACTGCTGAAGCCAATTTGATAACGAGAGGACTTCCTTGCAAAGGATGAAATGATCTGCATAACAAAGCTATTAAGATTGCATGAAAAAGATAATAAATGGAAGCTATTATAATAATGATCTGCAAAGCAAAGCTATTAAGCTTGCATGAAAAAGATAAGAAATGGAAGCTATAATACTATTGAATATAATATTCGGAGCTGCTCACTAAGACATTATACAATTCCAGAATGCCAAAATGTCAAAATATAGTACCGACAAGCATTTTGACTCAACTTATGCTTTCACGACACTTGTTTTGACCTCATTTATGATTCTATGAGGTAAGTATCTAGAGTTCTTCACACTCAGATGATACTTCAGCATACCCGAAAGCCAAAATGTCTGATTTTCTTAAAGCCTTAACTAACTAACTCGCAATTGGATTAATAATCTCACTACTCTCTTTTGTTCAAATCGACATTGCTTTCAAGACATCCCTTAATTCATCTAATTATGCATTATGCATTTCATAATGGGACGTGAGTTCTTTTTCATTTTAAACAGTTATAAGGAATTTGCCTAGCTACGTTAGATTTCCTTATGACCTTAATGTACCTTTCTTAACCAGTAAATTAGTGATTTTTTTTACTCATAACCACATCTAAAGCATGAAAGAAAAATTAAGGAATGTAGTTGGCACATGGAAGTAATAAAAGTTCAAAGCCACTAAATTACAAGGGTTGTAGAACATTTGTGAGTAGAAATTGAATCTCGGCAATATAACCCAGGATATGGGAAAATGCCCTTTATATAATTCAGGTAGGTAGTTCAATTTAAAAAAAAAAAAAAAAAGAGTAATTACCTTGCTAAAGTTAGAGTGGCATTATTTACATAGGTAGCATCCCACGAGGGGCCTGGTTTTATTAATGAGCGACATTTGAACTGATGATATCTATACGGGACGGTGTACACTCGTTTGTGCCTAGTCTTTGAAAAATGTGCACTCCAAGAATTCTGTCTCTACAATGCAAAAAAGAAACATTGTCAACGTGTTCCTAGAACAAAGATTGAACATGTCAGAGCTTCAAGAATAAAAAGATGATGTAACCAGAAACTTATTTTGTTGTCATAAATAGCAACCAGAAAACAATACTGAACCTGGTCCGCATGCATCCAATATATAAATTACCAGAAAAGACTAATCAGCTTATAAAAAATGCCCATCACAACAATTTCAATTTTCTTTACTTCTTGTAATTACTACCCCACCCCCTAACCCCGGAGCAGATGGACACAGGGAAAGTCCAGAAGGATATTCAGTATTTCAGAAGACCAATTGGGATACAAACAATGAAAGTAAGAGCAGTGCCTTCCTTTCTTTGTTTGTTTTTATTTGTGACGCACGGAAAGCTACTCCATCTGCAACCTATTTTTTGGTCCCTGCTTTACATTCTAGAAGAGTTGATTGCAAAATACAATATATTATATAAATAACAGAAAGTTAAAGAACATTGCAACCAATAAATGAAACATTGCAGCCTACCTCAAGATTATTTTGAGACAGCTAGAGTTAACACAGTGTCTATTCTAATCTAACTAGAAGACTGTCAGGTATGAATCGAATAAAAACTAAGAACATCTTAAAATTTAAATGGGAAGTTGTAAGGAATCATGTATGAAAATGACAAGATTCATCTTTCTCCTACCATACCAGTGAAAATGTTGATAGATTAGTGTCCAAGAAACATAATTTGCCTTCTCCTGTTGCATTCTGCAGTTAATCATATGATAGTGTAGTCAGCAATGAGAGAAAAAATTAGTTGAGTTAAACCATGAATGATTCAAACATTGACATTTTTACCTGAAATATTTTGCTGCGTTCGTGGTTCTTGCAAATTCCCAATTGAAGGGACAGTTGCAAAGAACCAGAAACAGCCATTATTAGATGAAAGTACGTTTCTCAGTGAGGTAGGCAGCAAAAGATGATGACGCTACTCAGCAGAAGTCTTCATAAAATTCAATTGGATAATGGCACGAGGCTGGTTAAAACCAACAGTCTTGCTATTATTAATGCATGTTGTAGAAAAATAAAACTATTAGAGTTGCCATTCATTAATCATCACCTGAAGCTACGATGAGATAGAAATTCAAACACAGAATGTCAAAATAAAGTAATGGTGTGAAAAATGAAGCCCAAAAAACTATCAAGGGGTGAAAATTGAATTTGCTTTCAACTAGTAACTATAAATCCAAATAAACAGTGTTTTGAGAACCAGACCAACCAGGCTGGTCCAAACAGGAAAACCAGGAACCGGTTATAGTCTCAGAAGACGATGGTAAAAAGCTGGGATGAAATCTTATGAACTGGCTGGTTCAACCGGTAGGCAGTAACCAATCAGCTGATTTTTCCTGCTGTTGTTTTTAGAATACAAAAAAGAAAAAGAAAAAGGAAGAAAGAAATTTTTTTGTTAAGGAGCAATTCAGCTTTGACATAAATGATTATGTGTTTTATGAATATCATTGACATCATATAACTTTAATGTTTGGTTTTGATAAAAAGGTGGTTTGTATATTAATTAAAGATAAACTTATTACATTTTTACCTCCGGTTCGATATTGGCCTTTCGAAATTGATCTGAAAGATATCGAAGCCAACTTCCATTTTTGTCAACCAATAAATATTCACAACCATTGAAATTGACAGTGCCGAAAAAGCTTAAGGGTAATGATTGGCATAAAAAGGTACAATTCTCAAAAAATCCCAAAGATGTTGCAACTGTAAAAGGAGGACTGCCAAACCACAAGCGTTTTATCAGAAAACCATTTAAAAATGTAATTGAAGTTCGCTAATACCAAATATAATCCCTCCTAAAAACGAAAAAGGGGCATTCAGGAGTAACTTATACTACGAGTTTTTCTTTTCAAAGATCCACGTCCAATAGCCGAGAAATTACTAGCCCTAGTGCACTTTCACGTGAAATCATAAAAGAAAGTTTTTATACTCGAAAATTAGTAATTAATATCGACGCCGGTAAAATTATTTATATAAAAAGGAAACAGCACTTTAAATTCATATTAATTCACAACAATCAAGGTGAAATGATACGAGACGAAGTGTTCTTACCTGAAATAGACTGCTGCAAACGGATAACACGAAACGAAGGTTCGTCTGGGGGTGGGGTGTCTTAGAATTTTGTTGGGAGGGGGTGGTGCTGCCGCCGCCGCCACCCACCGCAGCCGAAAAAAGATAATTGGTTGGAGCACGTGGCGATGCTGTTCAATGCATATAAGGGACCACGGTTGGGGGTCTTGCGGTTATCTTTTCTTGAATTAAGCTCACGTTTGATCCACGTTTTTTTTTTCCCCCGAAATTCGTTCTTTCATACTCAATTTCAACTACACATTTTTTAATAAAATAATAATATACGCAAATTCAAAAATTTTCTTTATTTTCAACAACATATTTTTCATCACATCACATCACATCATATCATAAAATGTATTTTCTTCTCAATAATGTGCATCAAACATCTACTAAATAATAATAATAGAAATTAATTAAGGAAAAATGAATTAGCAAAATACAAATAAAAGAATGAATTTCGTTGTTGTTTTAATTATTATGCTCAAGTTTGGACTTCATTTTCTAAATTTTTTTTTTTAAAATTCATTTTTAATCATACATTTTCTCCTAAAATAATTTTACATATAAACTTAAAACTGTTCTTTATTGTTTGACCATGTATTCTCCAAAAAAACACTACTTCAAAATACAATTTTCCAAGTTAAAAAGAAAAATTAAAATGACCTTATGATTGTAATTTATTTAGATATATTTGTTCTTTCAAATAGAAATAACAATAACTCAATATAATGGAATAATTATTATTATTATTATTATACACGGTATAATTCAAAATTGGGCCATGCTATGGGTACATTGGCCTTGACATAAGGGTATAAATGGACACCCTTATGTCAAGGCCAATGTACAACTAGAATTATCCTTCAAAATTATATCGGAGAACTCAAATCTCACGTTAGAATTATTTGATACTATTGTTTAATCAATTTCATAAAATATAGTTTAATTTATAACATAGCAATTTCTTAACATAATATTATTGATTAGAATATTCACAATTTTGAAAAATTTACATTATGTTCTTGAAACAAGATTTCAATCATACATTTCTCTCTCACTAGGTTTAAGCAACGTACAATGTACGTT
>CAIGRF010053805.1:3818-17743 GCA_903798235.1 Fraxinus ornus
AAACTCAATTGAGAACTTCAACTATAAATAGTGTTCAATTGTCTCACAATTCACCACCAAAGAATTTCACACATCAGCTTTCATGTAAAGCAGTTGTAAATTGCTAGTATATATTTTTTTAAGCTTGTTTGATCAATCAAGGTCATAGGAATATAAAATGCATATTTTTTCCTCCTTATTTTATGTGCTCGTATGATTAATTAGTGCCAAAATATACTCGTTACGTTCATATTTTGATTTAGGTGGCAATTATATGGATATGGTGTAATTTGGAAGAAATAAATGAACAATGGCCAAAAGGAAACAAAATGAAGTTTGGGGACTGAAATGCAAGTACTCAAAAGTTATGTGGAACCTCACGATAAAGATTTAAGAGTGTTAAGGGTCAATCGGATGAAGAAAGAAGTCAAAGGGATGAAGTACAATCAAAGTATTATTACATTTCAACTCCTAGCGGAAAAGGTTATGCATCTGATTTTCAGTCTCAGTTTGAGACCCATTTTTGAAATGGAAAGCAATCGAGTTGGAAGATGTGATATCTGAAGCAAAGTTGTAGCCATTTGAATTAGCTTTCCAATACATCTTGAATCGACTCAATCGGATATCGAGAAATGAAGATATAACCAAAACATTGAAAATTGTCCAGTGGAAATTATTTAAGACCATGCGGTCGCATGACTTTAATTCCATGCGGCCACAAGAGGCGTTTCAGTGAACTTTAGGATCCATTTTTAATGCTCTATACGACTGCATGACTTACTACCATACGGCCGCATGGTTCATTCCCAGCACGAAAATTCTGATTTCTGAATTTAAGTAACCACCTATGGAAACAACTATAAATACGTAATTTGCAACCTTAAAATAGGGAGAATGCCTCCCATCTTCATTTTTATTATTGTGCTCTTAGAATTATGAATTGTAACTAAACTTTTACACTTGGTCAAAAGAGATTGAAACCTCAAAACCACAATTTTGAGATCTAAATGATTTTTCTTAATTTAATTCATGTTTTTGAGTATTGAATATTCTTCTACACTTATTTTCATGATTGTTATGTTTAATTGTTAGGAGGCCTACTAGTGTGTTATTCGTCATAATCTATAACTAAGTTAAATTTCAAATCCGTAATTGTTTGATTCTTTTAACTTGTGAAACAATAGGATTTGATGATTTTTTCGATAGAGGTTATTCAATCTTAGGAAGAATGTTTAAATAAATTGAATACAACCATTGGTATTTGTGTTATCTAGTTCATCGATTTTTTTATTGTGTAAAACTGTTATTAAATTGAATCTTGAGCGCTGGTTTGGGGTTATTTAATAATTAGGGTTAATTAGAACTCTGATTTCTAACTAACTAAAATTAAGAAGAGATATGAAAATAATTCCAACGGTGAATATTCAAAATATAAATTGAATTATCCTTGCATCTATGATCAATTGTGGATTTTCAATGGTGGATGCAGACTTAGATCAAGGTTAGTCTTTTGATTGTTTTCATTAATTTAATTTTCATTGTTATTAATTGCGTCATTTACAATTGTTTGCATACAAACCCCCCCTCCCCAATCACTATACTAAGCATAAATATTGAATTGCATTCTCTTTATGTTCAATAATTTATGCATGAATTGCTAGTGGGCCTTCGGGTTCAACTTAACGAAATGTGAAATCCATCTAGAATTCAAAATGAGAAATGATGGATATCTTGCTTGGTCACCGATATACTCCATAAAGAAAAATATGGTAGGAATTGTCTGTGTTATTGTTATATAATTGCGTATAGAAATTGCACGTATCTTACTAAATATTTTCACATACTTACTCTTACTATTAGGGGTGAGCGTGGGTTGGGTTGGGTAAGTTTTTGCCCCAACCCAAACCCAACCCAACATTGTTGGTTTGCTCGAAATCCAACCCAATCCAACCCACGTAAATGTTGAAACCCAACCCAACACAACCCAATTGTGTATCGGTCGGATTGGGTTGGGTTGGTCGGTTTGTATCAATCATATTTAGTAATAGAGGGATCTATGTTCAAGGAAATAACTCATGAAATTACAGAGATGCCGAGACCGTTAAACATTAGAATTTAGGATACTAATGGATTGNAATTTTTTATTTTCGACGGTGTAGGTGGACTTAGACCAATGCTAGTCTTTTGATTGTTTTCGTTCTTTTAATTTTCATTGTTATTAATTGCGTCATTTACAATTGTTTGCATACAAACCCCCCCTCCCCAATCACTATACTAAGCATAAATATTGAATTGCATTCTCTTTATGTTCAATAATTTATGCATGAATTGCTAGTGGGCCTTCGGGTTCAACTTAACGAAATGTGAAATCCATCTAGAATTCAAAATGAGAAATGATGGATATCTTGCTTGGTCACCGATATACTCCATAAAGAAAAATATGGTAGGAATTGTCTGTGTTATTGTTATATAATTGCGTATAGAAATTGCACGTATCTTACTAAATATTTTCACATACTTACTCTTACTATTAGGGGTGAGCGTGGGTTGGGTTGGGTAAGTTTTTGCCCCAACCCAAACCCAACCCAACATTGTTGGTTTGCTCGAAATCCAACCCAATCCAACCCACGTAAATGTTGAAACCCAACCCAACGCAACCCAATTGTGTATCGGTCGGATTGGGTTGGGTTGGTCGGTTTGTATCAATCATATTTAGTAATAGAGGGATCTATGTTCAAGGAAATAACTCATGAAATTACAGAGATGCCGAGACCATTAAACATTAGAATTTAGGATACTAATGGATTGGGGACATATACAAACTATTTTCATGATAATATTCCATGATATGAATGTCAAACAAATTAGTTTATGAATCTCATATATTAATTTCAAAACTTACATAAATATGCTGATTTTACTGATACAAAATTTACATATAGAAGTTAAGGTCGTATTAAAATCGAAGTAGACATAACCAAATAAAAAGAACTGAAGCAAAATTGAATCATAACCTCACCTTGGCACCTAATTTCTTCAATCTATTGGCCAGCTTCCCTGCATAGAAAATTTTTGTCAGTTATTGTCGCTTTAGAATCTTCAACATCCTGAGAAAAAGAACATAAATTTCATACATGTTTTGCAAAAGAACTGCAAGAAAAAGCACTTACTAGCAATTATATCATGAAAGATTAATGAAACCCTTTTTCTCAAGTGCTAAATACAAACCAGCAAAATCGTTAAATAACAAATAGGATTAATGCAATTTTCTCGAAGTGACAAGTGCTAAATACAAACCATGATCCCAAAAGATGCTTAACTTTTATATTTTTTCTTTACTATGGGAAAAAAAAAATCCTAACTCAATGACAAGATTATGCAACTGTTATAAATAGCTTTTCAATTGCTTGTACATCCTTCACAAACAACATTTTGAAGACAGAGAATGCTTCACAGACCCCTCACTACATAGTTGATCTTACCAAGTGATGTAGTCTTCCCACCTCCATTGACACCAACAATCATAATAACAGCTGGCTTCCTAGTAAGACAGCCATTGTCAACAACTAGCATATCAAAACACGCCCAAACAAAAGAAGCATAAATTTATGATCTAATTCTAACCTGAAACCTAGTTGGAGCTCGGATTTAAGTTTCTTTCCAGTTAACAAATTCTATAGTCCCATCACTTGCATACACCAGCATTTGTTTCTAATTCTAACCGAAAACCCATTTGGAGCTCGAATTTAAGTTTCTTTCCAGTCGCGAAGAGAGGAGAAGAGAGAACAAAAAGTCGGCGTCGGTGAAGAGAGGAATGGGAAATGAAATGAGGTTGGGTGGGTTAACCCACAACCCGACCCACTTATCCTTGTAAATCGCCCGAACCGAAAAAAAAATGGAAAAAATTGACCCAACCTGGTAGGGTCGGTCGGGTTAGGCGAGTTCGGGCTATTTTTGCCCGGCCCTACTTACGATAATTTTTCAGGTTAGTTCGAGTCGATTGGAATAGTAGCGAGATAGTGATTGAAGAGATAAAATATTAAGTTTATTTTTTTTCTTTAAATTATTAGTCAGTTTAAGTTGTTCAAAACAGATATTTAAATTGTGATTATGTTTTGATTATAGATATTACAGTTATTTTTATTTAAAGAATATTATTTTATTGTTCCGCAAAGAAATTGAATTTTTCGTAACACTCCAGTTTTGTGAGATTTTGGGGTGTTACACCAATACTTAGTGCTCGAGCCACGCAGGTGTTGTTAGTGGCTAAGAGGTCCTCCACCTCGCAGGAGACAATGTGATCTTGCCAATCCCCTGTCCAATTTTTATTATAAACTCGGGCAGCAGAAGCGATCTCAGAAGGCAACATTTTTAATATTGCCTCGGAGAGGTCATCATCCTTGCTCCCAAAAAAATCAGTTACATTGCTGCGAGGTGGAGGGTTGGCAGATTTTTCAACCTCTTTCGAGCTGCTCTCCAGTTGGGATAGTAGTGATGGGTATTGCAGCCTTTGGAGCTTCGTAAGGGACTACGATAGTCACCTCGATTGGAATTGAGGAGGGTGGAGGTCTGGTCACTGTGGCCGCAGAAGAAAAAGCCCTTGATAGGCCAGATGTTTTCCTTTTTATAAAGGAGGCGCCTTCACTTCGTCTTCTTCTGGGGGCTATTGGCTCTTATTTAAAGAATTCAGCCTCTCGGCCTGCTTCTTGTAAGCAGTCGAGGTGGTTTTCAATTCCCTCGCTGTAGCCACACTTCGACAGATTGTGGCGAAGTCAGGCCTCAATGGTTTCTTCTTTAAAAATTATCTGCAAGAGAATGAAGTGTTAAGTATATTTGGATAAGTTTGCAGTTGATTATATCCTAATCGAACCAAGAAGTAAAGCTCACCTTGAGTTTCCATTAACCCCTATAGAGTGAAGTCGGTGTTCTTGTCAATCAGCTCGCCGAAGCTCCAGTCCTTGAAGGGCTGTTAGTAGATGTGACTGATGATGTCCCACTGCTCTTCGAAAATCTCACAACTCGGTAAAGAGCCTGCAAACCACGAAAATATTAAGCAATAATAAATCATTTCAAGAAAAATTAATTAGGTAAGATGACTTACTGGATGTGGAGTAAGAAGTGGGGAAGATAAGAGGAGCCATGAGGTCATTCTCCATGGTGTCCCATCTCCCAGCAAACTAGAACCAGGACTTTCGCCACTCCTTCATTGAAGAGGTCATATCCACCACGAATGGGGAGTGAGATCCCCAAGGAGTCAAATAAAATCACCCCCTACTTATTCTTACCCCTAACTACGCTCTTAGGGAAGTAAAAGGAAAGGAAGACACTGAAAGGCATATCTACGCTTAGGCTGGCCTGACGCCAAAGCATCTACGACCCAACCATCTGAGCCCAAGAGTTTGGGTGGATTTGGGTCGGAGCCAGCCCATAGGAGCAGATGACTAACCTAAAGAATGGGTGAAAATGGAGTTTAAGGCCTGCCTTCAACAGGTTCTCACTTATGGCCACACAACTCGACCACGGAGAACATGCCCTCTCGTTAGGGATGGGTATTATCAGGTCCATGTTATCAGGAATCCTAAAAACCAATCTACACTTGGCTAAAGTTTTCGAGGTGGTTTTAGAAGGACAGCTAGAAGCCTCCCATTTGATAGAGTGTCCATAGGTGAGGCAGGTCGTCTCCAGATGTTTTTTTCCTGACCTAATCACTCTTTCTATTTCGTCTAAAGATACAAGTATTGGATCTCTCATAGTCGAACTCTCAACACTTCGCCTCTCTCTACTTGAAGAAGTGATTCCAGATCTCTCAGAAGCCATTCGATTAAATTTTGAAGCAAAATGAAGCGAGTAAAGAAGGAATAATTTACCTAAAAATTTATATGTCAAAAGGAAAGAGATCGTCATAAAATTTTGAAAAGGTCGTCTGAAAAATGGAAACAGAGCAAAAACGGAGGTAGAAAGGAGAAAAATCAGAGTTTTGCAAAGTAAACTTTATGAAATGAAGGAACTTAGCTTTATATAGGTGTCCCAAGTTCATCCCAGCTGTTAGATCATTATTGATCACATCTTGGCCATCCAAATCTACGGTTCATCATAACCGTTGAAACCAAAAGTCACGTGAGCCAATGGTCCTGACGAAGCGGTGTACTTCACGCGTCAACCGAAACGTATCGCCTTGAGCTCTCCCAGCCGTCGCCATGATTACCACTTATTGCCTGGGAGGCATGTATTGGAAGTAAGTGATGCCCACAAAAACTGCCTTGAGAAGACACGAGAATTGCCAAATCATTAGCACACAACCCAAGGTTATCTCATCAGCTGAAGCTTCATCCTTCTGCCAGGACGTTGCTTCTGCCACAACTTTTCCTTTTTTTCCAATGCTCAATGCTTCGTCCTTCAGCCAGGACGTCGCTTCTGCCACAACTTTTCTCAAAGTTACCAACACTCAATGCTTCATCCTTCAGCCAGGACGTTGCTTCTGCCCCAACTTCTCTCAAAGTTGCCAACACTCAATGCTTCGTCCTTCAGCCAGGACGTCGCTTCTGCCACAACTTCTCTTAAAGTTGCTAACACTCAACCCTTCGTCCTTCGTCAGGACGTCGCTTCTGCATACCTTGCCATTTCTTCTACAACATCTAACGCGTACACCCCATAAAATGACATGATATAGCCACATCAATAAAGTCCATGGATTATATAAATATCCATATACGGACTTGAAGGGCTGTTGTTACGGGCCTTCAGAGGCCCTCCACCTAGCCATCTAGGTCATCCGCCACGTATTGCGCTACTTAATTCTGTGCTGCCACATGGTGGACGAACTGAATTTTCACCGGACGAATGAATTTACACCGAACGAACTGAATTGTATTGGATGAACTGAATTGTATTGGACGAACTCATCTGTCATACATAACGGATGCAAAGGTCCGCACTCCGCTACGTCCAACATTCACTTTCCCTAACCTGCCAAGATCTTTTATGAGGAAATCTCTCCAAAGTCAAATCCTTAGACTGATTGATGGGATGTGTGACAGGTTTCAAATGGTCAACTTATGTTGCTATGTCAGAAATCATTTAATGGCCGCCAACCTATGGATTGACAGATTGAAGCCTATGAAGTGACGACCTATCCGAGATCCGAAACCATGTGTCCCCCCATCTAACGGTTCTCCTCTTCCTTTCTCTAGTATAAGTACCCCCACACTATGATAAGGAAGGGGTTCCCATTCAGATCTTGGCATTCTAGTTTTTAACTCTAAAAAGGAAAAAAATAAAATAAAATAAAACCTTTCACTATATTTACACACATTCTCAAACACGTCCCGGTGACCACTTTACCATCGGATCACTTTTCGATTTACTGAATTACTGATTTCACCGTCGGAGTGCTCGCCGTCACTTCCATCCTCACCGAAAAAAGGCCAGAAGTGACTACTGTGTGCAGGGAAGAGCTTACGTGGAGTCTAATTCTGTTGGCCACGTGTCGTAACCATTTTTCAAGGTCGACAGTAGGTAAGATTTGTTTGTAGTATGACATGAATGTATGAAAGTTATGAATCAATTAATATTACTGTTGAAAATCACATTTCGCTTTATTTTAATATTTCGATTATTAATATGATTTTTTTTTAGAACCACTTCTTCCATTGTTGAAAAGAAAGGCAATTAAATTTTAGTTGTTTCAATGATATTTTATCGACAAAAATAATTAATACAGTGACAAATCAAGTAGTTATTGAAATAAAATTGGTTGCCGATTTTAATTTTTTACGACCGTTTCTTTCGTTGTCGAAATGAAATACAACTAAAATTTGGAAGCTTTCATTGTATTTTAAAGACAAAAATAATTGATATAACAACCAAACAAGTGGTAGTTGGAAAAAGAATTGGCTATCAATACAAAATTTTTACGACAGTTATTTAGTCGCTTAAATAATACATTTATCGACGAAACATACTTTTAGTCGTTGAATACATTCGCCAATATCTCTTTGTCAACCAAGGAACGACCAACTGATTTTGGTCATTAAATGTGATCAACAACCAAAAATGTATATTCTACGACCATTTCCATGATCATTTAAAATGATATTTCCTGTATGCCCCTCCAATACTATATTTTACTGCTCACCCAGTAAAAATTCCACCCCATCACACCCCTTTTTTGTTTTTCTCGACTGGTATCGTTAGCAGAGTGAAGTAAAGTAAAAAAATAAATGAAAGGAGGAAAGGTAAATGTGAGTTTAGTGACGAAACAAACGATCCTTAACAGATGATGAAGTTGAATTGTCATAATTAATGCCAAGACACTCGGGCATATGAATTAAGTCAGCGACACATATAAGGATGATATGAAATGTCTAATTTTGTCATGAAATCAGAGTCCATTCTACAAAGGCAAAATAGTTGGTAGACCATAAGATGTTGCATTAGGTCCATTGAATGTGATTTTGATGCCAATATTATCTTGGATTACAGCTGTCCATCACTTTTCGAGGGCGAATCTACAAAGAGGGCAATTGGCTCTGTTGCTCCCACACTAAATTTGAAATTCAAAATTTTACAATAGATTTTTCAAAATCTTACACAAGATTTTCAAGAAATAATTCTTATAATTTTCAATTTTGCCCCCTACAATTAAAATTTTATGAAATTTGCTCCCACAACCCCACTCTCCAAGCTCCGCCACAGAATAAATTTTTGTTAAGAAAATGTATATGTGTTGAGACGATAGAGACGATAATTAAATGATTACATATAATTTTCTTTTTTTTTTTCAGAAATCTTTAGATCAAATTATTCAATTTGGATCATAACAAGCAAAAATGTTGGGTTAAAGTTTTGATGCCACTCATTTAAATGTATGGTGTACATGTAAAAAATTAAAATAAAATAAAAAAGGAAAGGAAAAGAAAAGAAACCATGCATACACTTGAAGAAGCATGTTGAAGGCAATATATAAATAATATACACGTTTTTTCAATAAAAAAATATATGAAGAACTTACAAACAAACATTTTTTCTCAAAAATCAAATTTAGAATTTATTTATACAAAAATCGGGTAATAATTTCATACTTTCATATTAATAATAAAATTAAAAATTAATTTATATACTCACACCTATCCCATCTAAACCCTAAATCATTTTATCTCTCTACTTCCTCTCCCTTCCCTTCTCCCTCTCTACCCTCTCCCTCACGCATGGACCACCGTCGCCGCCGTCAAAGACCACCTCCGATCGTTGTCATGTAGTATGAAGCCATGTTGCACGCTGTTCTGCCATCGTCCGTTTCCTGTCTCTCTCTTCATCACACACCACACCACAATTGCTCTCTCATCTCTCTCTTCACTGTGCTGCTTAGAGAAGCCACGCCGCCGTAAGGCACTGATTTGAGCGTCGCATGCAACAATTTTAAGAGTTGAAGCAGTTTAAGTGTTTGAATGAGAAAAGAGATTAATAGAATGTAATTAGAATTTAAGGGTGTGTTTGATCCACATTATTTTGGAAGAATGTATTCTGGAATAGTAAATTGATGGAGAATGTGTGGTTGAAAAAGAAAGAAAAGTAATTGATGTGATGGAAAATATTATTTTATTGAAAAATGTGTGGTTGAAAATGAATATAAGAATGAGAAATGAAAAAAATAATGTAGATCAAACAGGGGCTAAGTCTGAAGTAGATGGTTTTAGAGGACTTTTAAAAGAGGCAGAATTGGGACATGTATTTGTGCGAGTGTGATTGCTTGGACAAGCATAAGTCTATAGTAAGTATTATTCTTTGGTATGCTTAGATGGTGAGTTTTACAATTGGAAGAACAGATACGAGTGTAATTCTATAGAGAACAATGCTTGATGTACAATGATTTTAATAATATTGTTGATAACATGACACATGACATATTGTTATTGGACAATTTAAAAAACGATTCATCTTTTCAATCAACATGTTTTTGCTACAACTAACATTGTCGACAATGTTGTACAAATAGATTAGTTCTTCTATAGAACTCAAACATAAGATGACAATGGTATGGTGTTGACCGCAGATTATTTGACAGTCAAGTCAACAATTGCTTTAGAGAAATTAACAAATTAATTTTAACTCTTTCATGGTGAATCCATCGAGTTTTGGCCTTTTGATGATTAAGACTTGGGGCTCAAAGTGTTGTTATATTAACCGATACAGATGGAACGACCTAGTCATATGTTGGGCATTTTGTGCAATAAAAATTTGTCCATTACAAGTTGTCTTCCCCTCTTTAATTTGAGTAATGTCAATTTCCTTGCCTTTTTATCAAAGTGGACTGACTATAAATTTGAGCAAATCCGAACTACAAGAAGTATATTTTTTTATCACAGTAGGTTACCGTCGTAAAAGATAATAAAATTCGTAGTAAAGGGTTTTACTATATATAGATTTATCACGAAATTGCATGTGTGATGATAAATATTGTGCTAAATATTTTTACTATGGGATGTGACTATAGTAAAAAAAGTATTTACTACAGATTTATCATAGATCAATGCATTAAACATTTACTTATAAATTTGTTGCCATTACTATTAATTAGAGAGCGTTTGTGGTAAAATGGTTTTACCACGGGAACTACAGTTATTATTTACGATTTTTTTTTTTTTTTTTTTTTTTTTGAAGAACAACTGATTTCATAAATAATCAAGATAGCAAGTTTCGGATACAAGGGGGAGTTCCCTCCAGCACAATTCTCTCCTCAAAGAGTTTAAGTGCTTCCTTTGTTAATGTATGAGCTACCACATTAACCTTTCTGGGTACATGACTCACGAACCAAGAATGAAAAAGACCCAACATACTCTTTGTGTCCTGAATCAGTAACCCCGAATAGTTCCAAAAATCCGATTTTCCATTTAATCCCTTCACAACGTTAAGCGCATCTCCCTCTAGAATGATCGACGTCAACTCAAGCTGTTTACACAGTGATACAGCTTCCAAGGCTCCGAGGGATTCAGCCAAAAAAGCATCCGGGAAAACATTTCTTTTTGACATGAGCGAGGCTTTGACATTTCCAGTCCAGTCTCTCACTACCACACCGATTCCAACAAGACAATTAGCCGAGTCTACCGCCGCGTCCCAATTAATTTTAATCTTATTCATAGGAGGAGAAATCCAAGATTGGGAATTCTGAGCTTCTCTCTATTGCTGGTTCTAACTGGTACAGAGTTCACAGTTCTGTATTCCACCGCATGTTGTCGGGCTCTGCTTAAGATTGTTGCAGGGTCATCAATTTTTTTCTCAAAAACAAAGGAGTTTCGCCTCTTCCAGATCAGATATACCGTATCTGTAAACGCCTCCATTTCATCCTCAGTCAGTTTGTTAAATAGGTGACAAACTAGATCTTTGAAATTTAATGGCAGGAGAGACATTTTCTGTATCTTTCGTGAGCTAGCGCCCCAAATATCTTGGACAGCAATACATTGCCACAGTGCATGGACCACCGACTCATCTTCCTGTTTGCAAATCAGGCATAAATGGGACTCCCTTATTTTCCTTCTGTACAGGTCCAGGTTTGTAGGTAATGAGTCATGGGTTGTGCGCCACAATAGCATTTTACTTGCATTAGTGGCCTTAAGACGCCATATTTTCCTCCAGACTCCGTTTTGAGTATTGCTATACGAACATTGACCCAATGAGTCGAGTTTCAGCTGACTGATAAAATGGTATGCACTTTTAACCGTGAATTTTCCATCCTTCGTTCCCCTCCAAATGATTTTATCCGGGCTACCACATAGACTAATGGGAATCCTGCAGATGATATTTGCTTCCGACTCATGGAAAAGTTGAGAAACTAAGTGCATATTCCAAGATTTTGATTCTGCATTGATGAGACCGCTTACTCTGCCATTCAGTAGCATGTCATGTAGGAGAGTTTTAAATTGAAAACTGGAGACTTCGGGTATCCATTTGTCCTTTCTGATAACCACTGATTTACCATTCCCTATTCGCCAGAATAAGCCCGCTCGCAACACGTCTCTAATATAGGAGAAACTCTTCCAAATGTAGGAGGCATTGCTGCCAATGTTGCTGTTTAAATAGTCTGTTCTGCTGAAGTATTTGGCTTTGAGCACCTTAGCAGCCAGTGAACCGGGATTTTGGATTAACCTCCAGCCCTGCTTAGCCAATAATGCTGCATTAAAGTGTTCAAAATCTCTGAAGCTGAGCCCTCCAGTTATTTTGAAAGTCCCTAACAAGTTCCACGGGAGCCATTGCATCTTTGTTTTATCTCCTCTACTTCCCCACCAAAAATTCTTAACTTGCCGATTAATCACTTGGAGGATGGATCGTGGAAGTTTGAAGATACTCATACAATATGTTGGGATAGCTTGGATAATCGCCTTGAGAAGGACTTCTTTACCAGCCTGTGAGATAAACCTCACTGTCCAGGTATTCATTCTGCTACGTATCGAGTCAAGTACCGGTTTGAACGCTAACATTTTATTCCTTCCAACATAGGCCAGCAAACCCAGATAATTCTCAAGAGATTTTGCTTCTCTGACTCCAGCTTCATGTACTATAGCTGACTTAATTTCTTGCCTTGTGTTGCTGCTGAAGAAAATGGATGCCTTTTTCCATATTAAGTCGTTGCCATGACGCCTATTCGAAAGAGTTCAGAAGGAAGGACAACCTACACCATTCCAATACATTTGCCTTGCAAAATATCAAGCTATCATCTACGAAGAATAAGTGATTCACTAACAGGTGACCTCTTGCAAATGGAAAACCTGAGATGATCCCTTTTGC
Source organism: Fraxinus ornus (assembly GCA_903798235.1). Classification (NCBI taxonomy): domain Eukaryota; kingdom Viridiplantae; phylum Streptophyta; class Magnoliopsida; order Lamiales; family Oleaceae; genus Fraxinus; species Fraxinus ornus. Next base: position 16,578 of record CAIGRF010053805.1, read on the forward strand.
CGAGTACTTCTGAATAGATAATGAAGAGGTAAGGGGACAAAGGTTCCCCTTGCCTTAGACCTCTCGAGGGCTGGAACTGACGTTGCGGCTCTCCATTGATGATCAGTGAGTATTTCACAGTCTTCACACAATGCATAATAAGCTCAGTCCACCATTCTCCAAAGCTTAGTTTCCTTAAGACAGCTTCAACGAAACTCCACTCTATACGGTCATGTGCCTTGCTCATGTCCAGCTTAAGTGCCATGTAGCCTTCTTTCTTCCCTTTAACTCGATACTTCATGGAGTGCATTGCTTCATATGCCACAATAATGTTATCAGAGATTAACCTTCCTGGAACAAATGCACTTTGTACTGGTGAAATAATATCAGACAATAAAGGTTTTAGTATGTTAGCTAAGACTTTTGATACAACTTTATAAAGAATGTTACAAAGACTAATAGGTCTAAAATCAGACACAGATAAAGGATTCTTTTTCTTAGGAATCAAAACAATAAAAGTTTCATTTATCTCATTGAATCCTTGCTTCGTAACGAAAAGCTCTTTAATTGCTGCACAGACTCCTTCTCCGATGGATTCCCAGTTGTCTTGATAAAAACCAGCAGAGAAACCATCGGGGCCAGGAGAGCTCATCGGGTCCATTTTAAAAAATTGCTTGCTTTACTTCCTTGTCGGTGCAGGATCTCTGTAGTTGATCATTAATGTTAGGGGGGACCTTAACCTCAAGGTCCTAGATCACCTCTGCAATGCCATTCGGATAAGAGGACGAGAATAAGTGTTGGTAGAACATTTGGAACGTATTCCCAATTTCATCCTGTGTAGTGGACATTTCGCCTCTGTCATTCAATATGCTTCTGATGGTATTTTGTTTCTTCCTTTGGGATCCGCATTTATGGAAGTAGGATGTATTCTTGTCCCCACTCTTAAGCCACATTTGTTTAGAGCGTTACCTCCATTTAATTTCTTCGTCTTCTAACAGTGAATCAACCCGATTTTGAATGTCTCTAATACTCCCGTTCAAGTCCCCTTGGTTATCCTTCTGCAACGACCGAAGCTTCTGCATGTTTACTTTAATCTCCTTTTTAGCGGCTCTTGCATTACACCTGGCCCAAAATTCAAGTTTCTCCTTGCATCTCATTAATCCCTGTTTGAACCATCCAAATGAACT
>CAIGRF010053817.1:0-10916 GCA_903798235.1 Fraxinus ornus
CTGAAAAATAGTGAAAATGATGTTTTCCACACTGAAACGTTGAAATAGGGGCGAAAATGCAAAAAAAATGAAACGTTGGGACGTTTTGCACACTAACTGTCAAACGTATGGACGTTTTGTGCTAATAAGCCCAAAATTTATCTTAAAGAAATTTGTTGATGTATATATTGCTTTATTATTATTATTATCATCATTATCATTTGTTGCTTCTTTTGATTGTTTTAGTCGATTTTCGACAACAATCTCAAGACAAATTCTTCTACATTTCTTTATTATTTTGTTGATACATAATTTGGTTCTTCATTTTTATTTTTTTTTATCAAAGAAGACCATCATTGAACATTATTTTGGACCCGATCTCATTCACGACATTAAATCAAATTTGAACTACGTAAACCTATATTCTAACCATATCGTTTTATTCAATTCGGACTACTTCTATGTTTTGTCGATATAATGAAAAAATCTCTCAACTATATTCAGGGTTTAGAGATATTTATAATTACATTATTGAACAAAATTAAGTAACATGGCGAATTAGCCGTACAATTCACTAGTAGTTAGAGCCCGTCTGGTAGGGATTAAAATCGGATTAAAATTGAAAAACTAGCCGTTATTGTTGACTTTTATTAGATAAGCGAAATCCAATAACGGCCATATTTTCAATTTTAATTGGATTTTGATCGATATCAAACGGGCTCTAAAAGTGAAACACAAGTGAATAGTAGAGCAAGAACACAAATACATGGAAAACATTATATAAACATGTTTGACCGTGCTTATAAGTTAAAGTAAGTTGAGACTCTTAGGAAAAGCAACTTCAAAATATCATATTTCAACAAAATAACTTCGATTTACTACGAGCTTGCAAAATCTTTCTCAAGTAATTTCAGTGCTTGAGGAGCAAAATGGACAGGCAACAAATATTGCAAAAAGTGCAATGTTTGAAAACAATCTCATTCATGAAAAACTGTAGTTCCCTACGTTAAATATAACATGAAAGCTTATAAACCCCTGTTCGACTGCTGCTGCGATTGCGTAAGCAACCTTAGTCTCTCGTAAGCATCGGAACACGCACGAGTATAGTCCGACAAGGCTCGGAAAAGCTCGGGAAGCCTGCTTTTGAGACTTACGAGTGACTTTTCCCTCACTTGAATACAGTGTTTCTTGTGATCTTCGCATTCATCTTCCCATCTCTTTTTCAAGCTCTCGACCACAAACTGTTTTTCGGCTACTGGATCCTTGACATTCGTTTCTATGCCATTCTCAGGGTCCATCTCCTCAGGTGGAGTTCTGCGCTGCATGTATTTCTGATGCCACTCATCGAATGCCTGTTTTTTACGCAAGTACTCCTTTCTGGTTTCTTCGTACTTTTCCTTGAACTTCATTTCTTCCTCCTGGTGATCAATAATTGTCTTTATCACAGCAGCAAAGGAGGCAATTGCACTTTTGGCAACTTCATCGGGAAGCTTTTCAAGATGATCGTGCCAAGAATGAAGAAGCTGTTGGATAGGGGGCACCGGAATTCTCGGAGGGGATGAGTTTTTTTCTTTTAAGCTGCTCCCAATCGGTACGAGATTTAGCTTCAACCAGCTGTTAAGAGCATTGATGTATTGTCTTTGATTTGTCACTAGCTTTTCGAACTGTGAATGCCATTGTTGGACGACGTTCCAAAGCTGCGTCGTACGCTCTTGATGATGTTTGCTCGTTTCAATGAGAATCCCAGAGAAGTCAAGGGATTTGAGGTTCATCACAATTCTTAGCTGGCTTTCATGATGCATGCACATGGATTCCCACATCGTCGCCATCCTTCAAGTTCATTAACAAATTACTTGAAAATAAGAAAGAGAAAAACCAGTTCAAAAACCATATGGCTATAAAATAAGGTGAAATGCTGGCCTATTTGTGGCAAAAATCTATATAACTCGTAGGAGACATTTAAGTGGTTAAAGAACTAGACCATTACAAAGATTTAGAAAAGGGAACTATAAACTGCATAAATGACTCAATGAATGTCCCCGTCGTGTACTGATTTTAACAAACCTAGCTTTGAGGGTGTAAATTTTACATTAAACTGATATTTGTTCAGCTGAAAACTGGTTCAACTTCAAACCAAACATTTAGAAAACTGCAAAAGAACCAATTTTCAGAGGTCAAAATATGAAGGGTCCATTTTGATTCTGAACATGAGTACATAACCACTAATCCCACAGAGCGGAGGCACCGGTAGGTTTTTATATATAATCCGATTTTAAAACCAAGCACATGAAAGTGGACTATTTTATGCCAAAACAGCAAGCCGATAATCTGGACTGCAAATTATGGATCAAATCTCCAGGTTTCTTATTCAGTGTCTCAATAAAGGCTCGGAAGTGGTGCTGGATGGAAAAAAATTATGGAAATAGTTGAGTTATAAGGTGAATCAAGGTTTACAATGTCAAACTGAATTGACACATAAATAAATAGTAATTAACATCAAATAACCAATTCAATGCTGTTGTAACTTGTAAATGGCTTTTAAACATCCTGCAAAAGTGGCCAAAAAATAGAGCAATAGAATAGAACATTACCCATGCACAAGAGCCACAAGTTTTGGATACAGCTGCTTGTCTCGTATATCATTCACTTCCGACACCGTTGAATCCAATGATTGCATGTCGACAATATACCGCGTATGCAAATGGCTAACAGCAGCTTTTGCCTTCTCCAATTGATCAGAACTAGCACCGCGTTTTTTCAACTTGTTCAGCACAGAAACTTTGCGCTGATATTCAACCTTCATAACCTCGCTATTCTATGAGCACAAAGCAAACACATGCCAAGAAAAATGATTAGTACACAAAAAACAATACCGGATATCAAGATATATAGATACAATAATGCCTAGTGGTCTGCCACAAGGTCTAGAAAGAAACAAAGACGAGAAAACTCCAGTCTTGCACTAATCAGATAGAGAGTTAAATAAAAGACACAAGGGTGTTTTCATTTCTAAAGGTAGCATAACTGATCATTTTTCTCCAATTCACTAACAGAAGAAAGGTGAATGAATCAAAACCATAAAGCAAATTGCCTCGTAATTAATTACAAAAGAATAGATCTTTTTAAAATGGCCCAAGTTAGAATGAGAAAATGAGAAATAGCCTCCTCCTAAATTCCCACCTACTCCCCTTCTTTCTTTAGTTAAAATGTCATGGATTCTGCTTCTTCTTTCATAGAGCAGGTGAAGGTAGAGACTCCATTGCCTTTCTTGCTTTCATTGCCCAAAGATTCTTGTGCTTATGTGTTGGTTTACTACATTTATTTTACTAAGCCCCTGGTTGGGCAACATTTTAATGCGATTTTGGGAGAAAATATCTTTTTGAATAGTGACTTTTGGAGAATGTGTAGTTAAAGATAAGGAAAAGGTTTGTGTTTACGTGAAATATTATTTTATGGAAGAAAATATAGTTGAAAATGAGTTTTGGAAAAATGCATTTTGGAAATAATAGAGCCTAAACATGGGATAAAAAAAGTTTTTACTCGTTGAAGTATTGGATGGTTATTATATTTGATACTGACATATTTCTCAGAAAAACTCGACCATTGAGGTGGACTAATCGAGTTGAGGAGCCTTTTACAAGGTAAAATACCAGAATGGATGAAAGTCATTTGGCCTGTAACTAAAGCCTTTTAAGCCAAAAAACTGAGATAAGGCTGTTTTTCACTTTAACCATTAAAATAGGGCCAATTTGAAAATTTTCCCACTACTGAATTCAAAAAAGAACATGAATAAATTACAAATGAAGTGCAAATAACTAAAAGAAAAGGATTCCATGTACCTTCACTTCTTCATATAGTTTTTTCTCCCACGCTAGCAATTTGTCCAAAACTGTGGCATGTGTCTCATGTTCTTCAGCCTTGAAGTTATCTGTGGACACATCACCATCAGGTACACCTCTAAAAGATTTGTTCCATGTAATAACTTGCATGACTCTTGCTGCATGGTCAATGTGGCCTGAAAATACATGGTTTTATAAATCAATTTGTTAGACAGCTGACAGCTGATCTATCAGATTGCTACAGTTTTCACATTATGGGTCGGTTTGATTGCAAGGGTGGAAAATGGTTGGAACGAAAATGAATTTCAGAGAAAATAATTGCCTAGAATTTTTTTTCAGGGAATTGTTAATTAAGTACGTTTGATTGGTATAATTTTCCACCCGGAAAATTTAAAATTTTGGATCTTTTGTATTCGTTTGGCTTTGTTTTACATAGAAATTGTCCATTAAAATGAAACAGAAATCTTCAATGTGATGAAAACTGGAGAAATCACATGAGATCTACACCAACAAAAATCAAGAAGCCAACTAAATCTAATTCCCAACAAATTTGAGGTCGGCTAATGACTCGTTTTTCACTACTCTATAAGCTCAATGCTACATCAAAAGATCCAAAGCAACTAGATCATTAGTAACTATGTGAACAAACCTTCACATTTAAATATTTTTTAAATTGTTGGTGTCAAAAGAGATTAAAGATTTTCCAACAACTTGGTATTTTAATAAAGTTAAAACCTATATAAACAGAATGTCCAAGCCCAAAAACATAATAGGTTAACCTAAAGTGACCAGTTGCAAATAAGGGGCTGAAATTACAGACAGATATTCATGCAGAGAAATGAAAGATAATGCACCATGCAAGTCTCTTAAGAATCATAACCGTACTGTAAAGCACGCTAGATTACAGATTCTAAGTTTTACAAAAGCACAAGTTGCGTCCTTTGAATAAACCTGGACGCCTGCACTAAATGTGAATCCAATATCAAAAGAGTATCTTGTTCAAGTGTAACATAAATTGAAGCGTAAAAACAACTCAAATAAAAGATGCATACAATAAGAACAAATCAATCACGAAGATATGTTCAAATTGTAAAATGATTTGATCACCTCGATTATCTGCAAAGTTGGAATGGTAATGCATCCGATTGGCCTCCAGCATCTTTGAAACCTTTTTTGCATCCTCGGAAGCCTTTAGGAAAAGATCATCAATCTGATTCAAAATCTTCAAAAAATCCACACCATTATTATTTCCCTCCACCTTCCTTTGACCAATTCCTTTACTCATTCCCAGTGGTGCGGTGTTTGAATGCATAAACTGCTTTGCCACACTCACTGGCATTTCCTCTGGTGTCTTGAACTCCTCAATCTCCTGGAGTTCTGCCTTCTTCTCCTTCTCCGGGGTCTTAAACTCCACATTTCCTCTCACGTTGTTAAAATTCTCAATCCCCTCGAATCCTGCTTGCTTCTCCGGGAACTTAACCTCCATATTCCCTCCGTTGTTGTTAAGATTCCCATCTCCATCCATGAAACCCTCTCCTTCATCCTCAACCTCTCCCAACGAGGATTGGGGCATATTGTCTGCGAAAAAGAAATCCCATCCCATGCCTCTAATCTCTGGTGGAGTCTGCTGATTTGGGGTCTGAATCGGAGTTTTTGGGCTCACCTCCTCAACCTCTTTTTTCCTCTTAAGAAGATTTCCCTCCTCCCCCTCCTCCTCTTCACCATAAACATCACTCTCATCAACGCCAATAACCTTCAATTTCTCTGTTTTTGACAACCCCGCTGGCATGGTAACGGCCCGCTTAATGGGCGGGGTAGGGGAAAAAATTGGTAAGGGTGGCGGTGGGAGAGGAAAGCTTGGATCCACCATAGGAGACGGCGGAGGTTGCGGAGCTGGTGGCGGTGCCTGCTCCGACCCAGACGGGTCAGCGTTTAACACTGCCGCAGGAGGCACCTCGCCTACGGCATAATCGCTCAAGGCGGCGCCAGTGTTCTTGAGGGACACTGAGTACCCAGAATAAGCTGAGGCAAAAGCATTCCTAACATAAACAGCCTCTTTCATTAAATTTCTCATATCTTTACATCTCGAAACCGACTCTTCATTGTCCACTTTTGATTGCGCACAACCCATTTTTCCTTTTTAACTTAGAATTGTTCTGTATACAAATTACATACACACATTCATGCACATAAACATGGATACACATAAAATGCATCAGATTTCTGGGTTTGTAGAATAAATGGGTTTGAAAAGAACAGAACTACAAATAATCACGTGTACACCAACATCGTGTTGTAAATGTGTAAAAAGTCTAGCAAGCTATTACCTTTATGAGATGGTGATATATAGATAAGATTCAAAAAGATGCTTGATTTGATACTGAAAAAGGAGACAATAAATTATGACTGCTGAGAAGGAAAGGAGAAACAGACAAATTTATGCAGATGGGAGAGCACTACTTACGGGGGAAGAAAGAGAGCGCGCCTAGAGTTGGGCGAGCACTTGCGGTTTTCCAAACGTGGAAGTATAACGGTCGCAATTTTGAGGTAAACGATGTCGTTTGGATTTTGAGATTCAAATTGATTAAATTTTGGTGTGTTTTATTTTGAAGATATTTGAAAAAAGAAATATATTGAATTCCATAAATATCAAATAATAGGGGTACCATTTATTTGAAAAACTTTATGCAATTAAATTAATTATACAAATAAATAGAGAGGAACAATTATTTTCCGTCAGCAAATAATTTTTATGACATTCGTTTTTCATTGTTACGTTCTTTTCAATTCAAAATTTTTTGAGTTTATGACAATCAATTACTTAAATATGTAAATACATAGTGGTCAATAAAATTTAAAATTTCATTTGATTTCAGATTAATCACCAAAGTTCGTAGATTCAAGAAAATCAACATAGTGACCAATCATCCTATCTTTTGTTGCTCTATTTTGAATTCACAAGGTAATGATGATGATGATAGCACACAATAAGAAAATCCCAATAAAAATATCATTAACTAGAAGAAAAATTTCTTATAGTTGTGTAATCATTTACTGTATACACATTGACAATTTTTTCATATGGTCTATTCTCCCTCAGCATCTCCATCACTTGGAGTATTCGAATGTTGAGTATTTTGACTTCTATAGAAATGTCAAATTTTTTATTAAATTTTTAAATAAAACTATTGTTTATAATAATTAATCACCAACACTAACATAAGATCGAATTCTATTTTCTATAACATAGTATGATGATTCTATCCAGGGAGGGGAAAAAAATACTTGAAATCGATAGCACCAAATAGGAATTGGCTAATTCATTTCGATTCAATTTGGTTCTTTGAGAAGAAAATTTTCATTTCGATTCTTTAGTATTGATCTAGTTCCAACTCTATTGGAAGAATTGTAATGAAATCTAAAGGGTGTTTAGCACCCATTAAATTTTTTAAATTTTTTCTCTTTCTTAATTATAACCAAACATTTTTCAAATAAAATAATTTTATTTTTCATTAGTTTTCAACCAAACATTCTTCCATCAATCACTATTCCAAAATTTATAACTTTACTCTTTATTATGCTCGGTACAATGTACAAGTGTTCATTTAAACGATTGTGTTATATGTACTGTTGACCTCGAAAAATGGTTCCGACACTTGGCCAACAGAATAAGTCTTCACGTATGTTCCTCCCTGCGCGTGGCAACACACCGTCAGTCACTCGTGGCCTTTTCCGGTGAGGTGGAAGCGGCCGCGAGCACTTCGACGGTCAAGTCAGTATTTTAGTCAACCGAAAAGTGGTGCCCAACGATGAAGTGATCACCGAGGACGTAGTTGAGAATATGTGTAAATATATAGTGAATGGAGATCAAAGACTAAGTGTATATCTCAAAAATGGGAATCCCTCTTCATTAGGGAGAGGGAGTATTTATACTAGAGAGTGGAAGATGAGAGCCGTTGGATGGTGGGACACGTGGCTTCAGATTTCGGAAGGGTCGTCCTCTCCTAGGCGTCAATCTATTCATCCATAGGTTGGCTGACATTAAATGCTTTCTGACATAACAGTTGAATTGACCGTTTGTAGTCTGCCACACGTCCCATTAATCAGTCAGGAACTTGATTTTGGGTAGATCTCACAAAATATCTCGGTATGGGAGAGGTGAGGCGAATTGTGAGGCGTGATGACGAATACAGAGTGCGGGCCTTTGTATCTGTCGAAAATGACAGATGAGTTCGGCTCTTCTATAAGGTGAGACAATAGAGCTTTCAGTTCGGTTCGTCCGACATGAATTCACCTCGGCCGACATATGGGCACGTCAAATCAGTTCGCCCACGTGGTGGATGGACGAAGTGGAAGGACCCAATGAGCCCGTAACATGTACATCATAATTTACGTGTTTGTTTACTAACAGATAATATTACAAGATTTGATTGGATCAAAATCTTACCAACCAAATAAAAAAAATTCTCACTTTCTTTTTTATACCTTATCAACCTATAAAAGATTATTTAAATTGTGATGTACAATAAATATTTTTCTTCCTTAAATTGGTGGACATGGGCAAGCCTATACCTTAATCCCCTGTTTGAGTCCCATTTTCGAGTTAATAGATTTTGAAATAGATATATTTGAAAGAATGTAATTTTATTTTTTATTTACACGTACAATTGTGGTTACAAATGAATTTGAGAAAAAAATGAGCTTTTGAAAAATGGGTTTTATACCAGGGCTAAGTTAGCTTTGTCCGCAAATTGTATTGAAGATAGATTGCACTTTGTGTGATGTTTGTTTTTACTTTTGCTTCACGTAAGAGAACTTATTGAAGAAGTTATTTTAATTTTTATTTAAAAATTAATTTCTAAAAGAGATTCACATGTGTTTTTAGAGAAAGTCACATTGGACTAATTTTCTCTAAAAGTTCCGTCTAAGCCCATGTTTGAGTCTCATTATTTATCAGATAATGTATTTTTGAATAGTAGATTGATGGTGAATGTATTTTTAAAAAATAAGAAAAAATTGGATTTGCATGTAATATTATGTTATTGAAAAATGTGTAGTTAAAAAAAAGATAAAAAAAATTAAGGTAGTGTTTGAGCCACATTATTTTGGAATAATGTATATTCTGAAATAGTAGATTGATTGAAAATGTGTGGTTGAAAAAGAAGGAAAAATTATTGATGTGATGGAAAATATTATTTTATTGAAAAATGTGTGGTTGAAAAAATGAGTAGAAAAATGAAAATAAAAATGAAAATTTTAATGTGTACCAAATAGAGACTTATTTTGAAAATAAAGGGGATCAAACATAGGCTAAAAGATTTTTTATTTTATTTTTTCATAAAATTAGTCAAATGGAGCAAAAAACAACTTTTGAATACTAAGCCCATGTTTGGTAGACCTTAAAATTTTCATTATCATTTTTCTACTCATTTTCAACCACACATTTTTCAATAAAATAATATTTTCCATTACATCAATAATTTTTTTTTCAACCACACATTCTCCATCAATCTACTATTCCAAAATACATTCTTCCAAAATAATGTGGCTCAAACACACCTTAAATGATTTTTGACTTTTCAAAAGTCACGTCGACCAAACAATTTTTAAAGTAAAAATTACAAGGATGGAGTGTTTTCAAGATCTCAATTCAAAATTAAAAGCTACGAAATTTTCTTTCAAAAATCCAATATAATTATAATTTTAACTATTAATAATAATATTATAAAATTTGTTGACCCCGTTTTTTGTAATGATTATGTGGATAACGGATGTCGGACTCACTTGCATCTACGCAAGTAAATTTCAATTGGTTTTGATCAGATATTCAGACGGGATAGGATAGCGTTTTATGGACATGAGAGATGATTTACAACGCGAGAAAAAATGTTTAAGTACCGACAATATGATCAAAGATGATTGCATATAAATAACAAATCATAAACAATCCAACCAAAGTAGAAGTAACATAAACTAAAGCAAATAAATACGGAATAAGCAAAAGAGATGATTGAAGCGTGAAGGATAAATTGTATAAGTTGTGAGCTTTTATAGAGTTCTGACCGACACAATAGCCGTTGGATAATAACCACGCGACTTGTCTCCCAAGTCTAAATCTCACATCACTCAATTTGCTATGCATTTAATACATTAACAACGGATCAACCACCTTATACCCATAGGCTGACAATCCTAACTTTATTATTGCAAATATTACATCAACCATTCTTAAAAACTGCCTGCAAATCCTATAAAGAACAGCGAGGACTTTAGTCTTAGGGAGCTTCGTATTGAAAGTTTTCGGTGTGAAGAGCCTCGAGACAAAGAGCATCGGCTAGGGGGAGCTTCGTTCTTTGACCTCTTTATTTTGATCAATTGAGTCTTCGTTAACTTGGCCATATTACTTATATCTTCGCGTGAACTATAACATGGTCTTTTGACTAAAGCGTCACGACGAAACGTAACAAAATTAAACTAATCAAACCCACCCATCCCATAACTCCAATTCAGTTTCTTCCAAACCCTAAAAACCATTTCCACTATCTTTTCCCTATCTCTACCTTCTCTCTTCTCACTCCCTATCAATCGCCACCACTCATGGCGCGTCGCTGCCCCTCTCTAATTCGACGACATGGCTTTCCCCTCTTTGTTAGTAGCGCAACCTCTTACCACTGTTGCGAGATAGTGCAGCATTGCACAGCTCAACCTTTCGAGACACCACCACCGCGAGATAGTGCAGCATTGCTTAGACTCATACCACTGCCCATCTCTGTCGACCCGTCGCTCTACCCTCTAAGTGGCACCGCGGTCACATGCAGATCTCCCATCATTCGTTAACAATATAATGGTTACTGCTCAAAACCAATACAAAAGGGGCTATGCCGCTGCGCAACGACATTATGCCGCCATGATTTATGATTTGTATCGATTGATAAGTGTATTTTGTACACTTATTTAGGTCATTAAATTTGAGTATTTGTAAATAATTTAGATGAATTATAACTTAATTTTATATTAATTATGTTTGTTAGGTTGAACTCAATGCAAATTGGTGGATTTGGAAGAAATGAATGAAAAACATGCGAAAACGAAGGATAT
>CAIGRF010053894.1:0-23419 GCA_903798235.1 Fraxinus ornus
AAAAAAAAAAAAAGAGGGAAAACTGTAGCCACGGTACCAATTTTTTCACTTTTTTGCAGACATTGACCAAACATTTTATTTGTACCACCCACGGTACCAAACTTTTAAACAATTCGCACCCGGAGTCCAAATTGACAGTTTCCGTCCGTTGACCGTTAGTTGACCAATAATAGTAGATTTTGACCAATTTTGACAATTAGGAGGGGTAAAATGGTAATTTGACAATTTTCTCATTGAATTAATTTAAAAAAAAAAAAACAAAACAAAACTTGCAATTTCTCCTTCACGGAATCAACAGTGTCGGCATACTGCCAGCACCACCACCACCAAGTGGAGCGTGTGGCAGCCACCACCTCTAGCCCTAACATTCCATCACCCTCAGCATCCGACGACTGCACTACCATTTCCGCCTCCTCATCCCACATTTCACAACCTACAGCCCTCACGCACCTCGCCGCCAGAAACCAGTGGAAAACCACTGTAAATTCAGCTAATTGTTAAAGGTATGTAACAATCCAAAAGGAAATTAGGTGCAAACCTACCATTCATTGAGTGACAGAGTGGTGAGCAAATCCAAATAGGCATTTGAATTGTGACTCACTGCTCCTTAATACCGTGAATGCGTGTGTCATTTCTCTCTTTGCAAAACACAATTCTTCCTTCTTCAAGATTCAAACTCCTACCACACTCGTCTCACTTTACATCTCTGTTTCCATTATATAGCTACATTGATTTGCACCAAAAACTCTACATTTTTCTTATTTTCGTCATCAATTTTTGCATTTTTGAATCACCAATGCCCCTCAGACCCCTTATAATCTTCACTTCCCATCCCCACATCATCTTCGCCGTCGCCAATGGTCTCCAAATAGGGCGTAAATCCAACTTCTGTTCCTCCCCCACTTCCATCAATTACACCACCCCCAAAACAACAAAAGATCTTGCAACTGACTACTACCGGCAAGTTCCTTTTCCTCCAAATAGGGTGATGATTGAGAGTGTAATTTGATTTTTTTTTTGGTGAGAGGATTGGGGAAGATTGAAGAAGGAGATGTGTTTTATTTGTGGATTTTGTTTATTTTTATATTAAAATTATAAATTTACCATTTTACCATTGTCTTATTTGATGAAAATTATTAAAATTTTATTTTTTGAAGTCAACTGACGGTTTTTTGGGTCAATTTGGACTCCGGTTGTGAATTGTTTAAAGTTTTGGTACTGTGAGTGGCACAAATGAAAGGTTTGGACAAAGTCTGCAAAAAAATGAAATGTTTGGTACCGTAGCTGTAATTTTCCGAAAAAAATTCGACCCCCTAAAGAGCTAGGCTTGAGGTGGCGGCCTCTTGGGCCTCTCCCCAGGTCCAACTCTCAGTATATTCAATAGACACTTTTATATACTTTTAAAAAAAATTTAAAAGCCACTACGTATTCAATTAAGCCCATGTTTGGTAACCATTATTTGAAAACTCTTTTTCTATATATTTGTTTTCAACCCACGGTCATATAATAAAATATTCTTCACATAAATCAAAAAAAAAATTCTACTTTTTAACCCCACATTCTCCTAAACATCACTTTCAAATTTTTATTTTTTCCAAATAATGATTGTCAAACGGGACTAAATTTTTTTAGAAGTCTCTATAATTCTTGGAGTATTCAAAATGTCAATAACATTTAAAGACTTTTATAAAATTCTCTAAGGTACTATTTTTTAAGTAGAAAGTAGAGTATAAAAAGTCAAAATTTGTTTCTCATTTATTCAAAGATTTCTAGGAGACTTTCACAAAAAAAATTAATATATATTTTTTGTTCTTTTAATATTTCTCTTTCATTTTTCTTCTAAAAACATTAGAGTCGTGATTAAAAAAATTATTTTTCTACTAGTTATATTTTTTTCTATTTTTTTCCTCTCTTTCTCATAGTTTATCTCCATTTTCTATGAAAAAAATTAAAATTATAATTAAAAGTTTTTATAACATTTTTTTCACCCCAAATTTTTATAACAAATAAAAGATCAATTTGTGATTAAATTTTATAAAACCTTATATGAAAAAGACTAATCATAATTAAATTTAAATATATCGATTGTTGTTTATTTTTTAAAGGTAATGACGTATTGATAATACTGAATATTAAATAGTGATTGGTGATAAAATTAGAATCCTGGATCATGAAGAGTGATTTGTTTGATGATGAAGAAAGAGAATTCTTGGTTCCGTTCTTCAACGTAACGACAGAAAAAATGATGATTAAATTATACTCAGTCTAACTTACAATGATCATTTATCAAAGAATGACTTTGGTAATCAAATGATTGAATAATGAGTAGAAATTTACTTACGACACTTGGTTGACATTTTTAAAAAGTATATATTGAATTATGAGTTCAATATAATATTTTTAGCAGAAAGAAAGATATTTCTTACTCATTATCAAATAATCATTTATTCACAATAAATAAATAAATGTGAAAAAAATATTTTTCGCTCATTTGAAATGATGAAAATAAAATATTTTGATATAAATTATCATCAAGGATTAAATGTACTAATTAATAGAAGGTTAAATACAAGAATTCGACGAAAAAAAGTTAAAGAACTAATTGCTACAATGAGCAAAGATTGAGAATTTTAACTGCAATTAAAATATGGTGTGTCAAATAAAATTGTGGTGGCAATATAATCACTCTTTTTAATATTTTTGATAATGGAAATAAGCTTATTTTTATGGGATCGATGGGGTATTTTATTTTTCCTCTTTTCAAGTCAAGAAAGTTAAAAGAAAAGTAATTCTTATCTTGGAGTCAAAACAAGACAATACTTTTTAGCCATAACGCGGATAGAAATAAATAACTTGTTTTAACTTTCATCAATAAAAAGAATTATTTGTTTTAAGTTTAATTTTTTATTGTAAGTAAATTTACTTGAACATAAGCTTTCTTTGAGCATGTTTGGCTAAGCTTAAGACTTAAGAGATTCCAGATATATAACGTTTAATCTCTTTATTTATGGTAATTGGCATAAAACATTCACATCATTTGCCCGTTGTGTGCAAATCAATCCTATCATTTTAATTTTGGCATTTGGACATTCAGATTGATCAAACCTTGTGCGAAATATTTTACCACCCATTTTTTCAGTTAAAGTTTTGTGAAATGACAAATTTGTCCTCCTATTTCAATAAACAAAAAGAAAAAAATTTAAGATAAACTTACTGCTGGAATCCCTAATATTATTTCAAAAGTATAAACGACTCACCCCTACCCACCCACCTTACACCACCACCATCACCTACCAAAGCACACTTCTAATGATAGCCCACTTGAGATGGATCCATCCTCTGCAAAAACACTAATCGGCAATGAAATTCCATGAAAGGTTGGATTTTGCTATGAACCTCACACACCTTATGGCGACAACGACAGTGACATGGCAATCAAGGGTAGGAGTGGGTCGGGATGGGGTAGGTGAGGTGAGGTTAATTGGGAAGATGAATTATTTTCTTTTTTTATAAATATGCTTTAAATTGTTTTAAGTGAAACTCATTTGCATTTTTTAAAAATTTTGAGATTTTTCTGCGATTATTGCTTTTCTTTTTCTTGTCTACTTAAAAAGGAGTAAAATTTTTATTTTACAATGCTTTAGCAGAGGAAATGTAAGGTAAGGATATTTTGCGCAAAGTTTAATCAATCTAAGGGTCCCAATGCCAAAATTAAAACTGTATGGACGATTTTCACATAACATGCAAACGATATGGACATTTTGTGAAAAAAAAAACTCCCAAAAAAATTCTCAGTTTTTGAACTATACCTATTTCCTTGTTCGTGTATTTCTAAACAACTTATTATTAGGTCCCTATTTGGTTTAGAAAAAAATCAGATTGTTAAAAATTTTTGATAAAAGTTGAAGGAACGTGTTTATTGAAAATTTGTGAATCTTATGAAATATATTATTAAAATTAATTATTGACTTTGATTTAAAATTTTAACAAAACCAAATAGGGGCTAAGATTATTTAAAAGTTCGTATTTTAGCTTCTTGTTATCATCAAAGCAAATTGCGACCGATGAATAGAAGTTATCCTCCTATTGAGGAAAAACAAATTGCAAGCTTCTAAACATGGTATTTCTTAGTAATTCTTTTAGAACTTTAGTTTTATCAAGTGAGTCCAAAGTTTGAATTTAGTATGTGAAAAGAAGTAACCCTTGACATGAAATATCGCTTGACATAAAATATCCCGTGACACGGTATTTAGAACTTTAGTTTTATCGAGTCCAAACTTCGAATTTAGTATGTGAAAAGAAGTAACCCTTGACATGAAATATCACTTTCTTATCAATTCCAATGCATCCCGAGAAAGTATGATATCAACAACTTTTTGATGTGGATTCTATCATTCAATTAGTACAGTTGTTTGCAATGACCAACTCGATCATCTTCTACAAAGATCTTAGATGAGGAACACCTGAGAGAGTTCCCGACTCCAACTAAAGTTTCTTACCTAATCAACTGATAAAAGATAAAGGGTAAATCCCTATTGTAATTCGAGGGTTTCTTTACTTTGTTGGAGATACCATTATACAGTTATACTCGATTTCAATGTTTACTAGTGCACATAAACAAAAGGATTTTGCAATATGTACATAAAGATTTACATAATGAATTAAATGATATTACACAAGACTCTACCATTTCCTAGTTTAAAATACTGTCAAATTTTTCATTAAATCTTTTCCTTCCACATCATTTTATCTAATCTCTTATGTACCATATTTATGTACAAGTAACATAATTCTTAACAAAAAGTGAACTTTTAACACACATGAAACTAGGCTAACGAAAAGCATGTTTCGTTGCCAACTCTATATTTTACATCGAGAGGTTTTGCTCATCTTTTGCATTTTTACTGTTCAATATTTTTATTTATAAGTTCAACAAAGTTGAAGTCGTTTATTTGGAAATGAAATCAGTGAAAGTTGCTCGACTTAGTTAACCTTATACTTAATAGGTCAATTTTTCACTTCGATCATCTTTCGTATATATAAATGATTTCAAACCTCCAACCTCCAATCTTTATTTATAAATATATAAATTTCACCATCTGTTCGGATTTATTTAAAATGAGATTTTGGAGGGGAAATGTCTTTTGAAATGGTTTTTTTTTTTTAAAAAAAATGTACGGTTAAAAAGTAAAGAATTTTTTTAAATTTATGTGTAATATTATTATTTTATAAAAGGATGTGATTGATGTCCTGTTTAAGCTTCATTTATGATGTAGAATACATTTTGGAATAATAGATTGATAGAGAATGTATGATTAAAATTGAGGAAAAAAACTTTTAAATTGCATATATCATTATTTTATTAAAAAATGTGTAATCGAAAAGGTGAGAATTAAACAATGATTGAAAATTAGTTTTGTAAAAACATATGTTTTTTTGGTAAAAGAGAGCCAAGGCTTTATAAATGTACGGAAAAAACAAAAAAATTAAAAATTTCGTAGCCCCACCGGGTAACTCGCCACAACGCGGCTGCCTATTTTCCTCGCCCTGAAACACACTCCACTGTAACGCCACCATTTATCCCCAATAATTCTTTCCTATCTCCAAATTCCAAACCCTAAACAAACAGATTCCCTGATTCCCAATTAAAGCATAGAACCAAAATTCCATCCCCATTACTCTGCAAGCCCTAGATTAACCCGTTTACATCATGGACCCTCGCCGAGTGCCTCGTACCGTCAGCGACCCGAAAGTTCGGCAAGTCGGGTTCTTCGCCCCACCTGACCGCTCCCAGTCGGGTCCACCGGCTCGCACATCTTCTTCCCCACCTGTTTCCGAAATTTCCCCCTCTGGGAATTCCCTGTCCCCTGTAATGATCCCGCCGCCGCGTAACCTTTCGTCGGATATGTCACGCTACTTACCACCAGCACCTATCTCCCCTCTTCGCCGCGGCCGCGGAGCGGCGGACTCGTCTGTTCCTGTTGGTAGTTACAATCCGTCAGAGTTCATTTCGCCTACTGCGACGGCTGACTTCTCTGAGGATGCTCTCTCGCCCGGGTGGAGCCAAAAGGGAAATTCGGCTAAATTTGCTAGTTCTCTACCTACCGGGGGAATTGGTATGGTGAAGCAGAATAAGGTTCCGGCCAGTGGTTTGACTATGGCTTCGACTGTTAGAATGCCTAAAGCTATTAAAGGTTAGTTTTCTTTTCTTCCCTTTTATTTGATTTTAATTTGGGGTTTTTGTTTAGGAAAAGGCTTGGTTTCAGAAAAGGAAAGAGTGTCAATGGAGGAAGTGCAGATGGAGCAGCAGCCAGGGGATTCGAAGCCATTGAAGGAGAAGACGACAAAAGCCGAGAGGCGGGCTCTTCAAGAGGCTCAACGAGCTGCAAAAGCTGCTGCTAAACGTGAATACCTTTTTCTTGCTTTTCAATTTTTGGAAATTTTACAATTGTTAATTTATGTTTCTGTTGGGACTTGATTTTAATTGGATTCTAGCTTATAGTCAGTTGTCCAGAGTCACTAGCCTTAATTTTGTTGGTGTGGGTTTTTTTGTTGTTAGGTAGATAGTTTACATTTTGAAGGCCACAATATCTATATGCATGCACAATTAAGTCAATATCGATAGGACAATTAGATGATTTTTAATAGGGTCGAGTTTTTGATCAATGCAATGGAAAAAAAGATTGATTTATATCACTATAGGAGATTATTACATTTTAGATTTAATCCTCACTCAAGGTCTTCTATTTACTAATTTCCAGTGAAGAGCTTTTCATTCTTGGAAGCTATGTTTTCTATCATTGTTCTGCAAGGATCTAAGTCACATAAAGTAATTCTGATTGAAAATTGGAATATTATTTGATTAATCCTTTATCCACATCCACATGAAATGTAATTTGAACAATTATCTCACTTTATTTTGTGCTGCTGAGTATCAAGCCATCAATTAGTAGCAGGTCCTCGTGGATTTAAGTGAATTTGACGCATTCCTTTCGAGTGTTAAAAATATTATCTGGCATTAAATATACAATTTACCTCTTACGTTTTTCTGCGTAGTGATATTATTAGAACATTAAAGTGAAAAAAATGATGCTGATTAGTGAACCTCAAATGGTTTTACTGTTCATGAATCCTTGCGATAATTGAGCAGCTAATGACGGGTTTTAATATTGCTCATCTGTCAGGACCAAGAACCATTTCTATTCAGAATGATCAAGTACTAGTGTAATAATAGGTTTTCATATAGCAATTTGCTTCATAGTTTTTGGGGTGTTTGAACTTGCTGGAAACTTACTTTCTTTTTTGGTAGCAATGATAAAGACCAATTTTGACCTCTTTTGCGGGTTTAAATGTTTTATGATCTCTCCATACATTTTCAAAACACTGTTCTGATTCTCTTCTGCCATATATATATATATATATATATATATTCTCTAACCCTACAAGTCTATTGTGCTCTTCGAACAATGTTTGAAGAAAAACTGCAAGTCAATTCTATTGCTTAGATAAATTTATGAAATTTGTGATTTGCTTTGCAATATGGGGATTTTAGATGCAAAGTCATGTCCTCTCTTCTTCATTTTTCTTTCTTTCTTCTTGTTATGCGATAAATAATTGCAAAATGTTATAGCTCAAGACTGCTTTTGCTACTTGGTCCTCAACCTCAAGCACCTTTCGTGCAAAAATCTTTCTTTGTCAATCTTCTCTTTCTTGTTTTATTTTTCATGATTACTAATTTTAAAATTTTATGTCAAAGCATCTATTGCAGTGTATAGGTGAGTTTTCATTTTCTTAGAATTGCATATTTATTCCACATTTTGTAAAATAATCATACTTTATGGTTTGTTTCTCTCCCGAATAATGCATTTATCCAGCTGAAGGAAGTAAGGCACAGGCTGCTGCATCTGGGGTCAATGCAGTAAATGCCAGTCCAGGAAAGGTTCCAAAGGCAACTCCGTCAAAGAAAGACAGCTCTTCTGTTGTAGCTTCTGAGAAAAGAGGAGGCGATCGTCAACCAGATAAAGATAGGAAGAAAGATGTCCCTCATCCACGGATGCAGTTTGACGACGAGAACCGAGTTGAGAAGGCAAAAAGGCGATCAGTCGTGAGACAAACTGAAGCCAGGAGCAGAGTTGAACTATTTAGGCATCTACCTCAGTATGAACATGGAACAAGGCTTCCTGACCTTGAATCGAGGTTCTTCCAACTTGATCCTATTCATCCTGCTGTTTACAAGGTATCTGCTGAGAGACAAATTTTTCTTTTCTCTTGATATTTTATCTTAATGTTGAATCCGTAACATAAAGGAGTAATAATCATCAATATGAAACCTTTTATTTTGAAAATTTTTATTCGTACTCATGCTGTCTGGTTTTGTTTGGGGATGAATCCTTTTTATGTTTCATGGGGTTGAAAGCTTCTTCTTCTCTTAATACAAATCAAAAAATAACAATATTAGTATACCTTTAATTATGTGATTTGCCCTTATTGTGAATTCATATTTGTTGTCAGGTTGGGGTAAGA
Organism: Fraxinus ornus; assembly: GCA_903798235.1. Lineage (NCBI taxonomy): Eukaryota > Viridiplantae > Streptophyta > Magnoliopsida > Lamiales > Oleaceae > Fraxinus > Fraxinus ornus. The sequence goes on from CAIGRF010053894.1 coordinate 8,524, forward strand.
TATCTAGCTGGGGATATCTCTGGTGGCAATGCACGCTGTGTTGCGATGCTTCAGGCATTCCAAGAGTCAATTAGAGACTACTCAACGCCACCAGAGAAGTCCCTTATCAGGGACTTGACCACAAAAATAAATGGTTATGTATCATTTCTGATTGAATGCAGGCCCCTTTCGATCAGCATGGGGAATGCGATTAGGTTTCTTAAAACTCGGATTAACAAATTAGCTTTAAACCTATCTGAATCAGAGGCAAAATCCAGTATTCTCTCAGATATTGATCGTTTTATAAATGAGAAGATAATTCTTGCAGATAAGGTAATAGTGAAGCATGCTGTCACAAAAATTAGGGATGGCGATGTTCTTCTTACTTACGGATCATCATCTGTTGTTGAAATGATATTATTGCATGCCCACGAGCTTGGCAAACAATTTCGAGTTGTGATAGTGGATTCACGCCCAAAGGTTGAAGGACAGATGTTGCTTCGCAAGCTGGTGAGGCAGGGTATAAGTTGTACGTACACTCATATAAATGCTGTTTCTTATGTCATGCTTGAAGTGACTAGAGTATTGTTGGGTGCTTCATCGGTGTTGTCAAATGGCACCGTTTACTCAAGGGTTGGAACTGCAAGTGTTGCTATGGTTGCCCATCAGTTCCACGTTCCTGTCTTAATTTGTTGTGAAGCATACAAGTTTCACGAGAGGGTTCAACTCGATTCAATTTGCTCTAATGAACTTGGTATGAATTTCCAGCTGGATTCTTCAATTTTCTATATTAACAATTGCAGCATAGTAGTTTATGACGTCTGAGGTTGCAATGTGCAGGTGACCCTGATGCCATTGCACGGGTTTCTGGGAGAACTGAGATCAATTATTTGGAGGGTTGGACCAATAGTGAGAATCTCCAGCTCTTGAACCTGATGTAAGTGTGATTCTGTTATTGACATGTTACACCACTGATTCTGTCTTACTCCGGCTCACTTTCTTGAAATTTCATGGTGCCAGTTATGATGCAACTCCTTCAGATTATGTTTCTATGATCATCACAGACTACGGCATGGTAAGTCGGAGAGTGGTTTACTGATAGTTAATTTTCCTCGGAGTTACTGTTCCATGCGCCTGAAGGTTGTTAAGTAAATAATGATTGTGATAATCATGGCATTTTCATGATTTTGAGCATATTTGGCTAATAAGCTTAAAAGTTACTCTTTAGTTACTCTTTTGCCAAACATGTTTGAGCTTTTTAACAAGTTTCTATTATTTGAGATTTTTATTCAAAAACACAATTTTTTAAAGTCCTTACTTTCCAAAAATGTGTTTTTACCCTTTTTTAACTTTTACATTCATGATTCAACTAAAAAAGCATGCATGACTTGAGCTGTTTATGTATGCATCATAGGGGCAGTCACTGCTGCCTTTGTCGCTGCTGTCATTTGGGTACGACAGTTGTTTGATAAATACACTGTGTTACTCTCTGTTGGATTGGCTGGATGTGTTGCTGCCCAGTCTCTCAAATGCAGATTTTTTCTCTTTCCTAATTGGTCGTCTGTGTGAATCTAAAATAATAATGATAGTTTCCCTCTCCTATCTTTCTATTAGCTCATCATCACTGTTTCCATTATTATGTTCATTCGTAACGTTTTTTGTGATGTATCAAGATCCCACCAACAAGTGTTCCAGTTATCGTTCGAGAGTACCAGAGAGAGCATTTATGGATATAGAGATGTGCAATGTAACTTCTTCGAGACGTGGAAGCAATTTTGTGGCCCATGCAGGAAATAACATTGTTTAATCTTCATTGGATCATCTTTGGGAATAAGGTTTTGTCTCTTTTAATGCACTTTCTTTTTGGTTTACAAATTTTAACCTGAATCTGAAGAGTGCGAGTTTTCCGCCTCTCGGAGCAGTTTTTAAGATGTATTTTGGCTTGTGACTAGCTATTTTGATCCTCTTGTGGAGATTGTTGTCATCTTCTATGAATGATTCTTTTAGGGAAGGTTTTGAATTGTTAGCCTTTGTGACCGTACATAATATTATTGAGAGAAATTTAGGGCTTTTTCTCTATCATTTTCTGTTTTCAATTTTTCAAAACAGTGTAAACGCGTTCTCTTTCCTATTTTCGAAAATGTGTTTTTGAGAACAAGTTAAAAATTTACAAAGAAAATCCAAAACGATTCGTTTTGGGTGTTTTCAATTATAATCAAGTTAAAATTTTCAAAACGCGTTTTGGGTGTTTTCAAAACAATTTTTTAAAATGTCAAAAAGAAAATATTTTCAACAATCTCAAAATAGACACTCGTAACACAGAACTCAAAATTGAAATACAAATAGTATAGCCTCATAGTTTTGATAGTTTTGGCGTATGGTAGGACCCATTAGAAAATAAATTCTTAAAAAGTTTTGAACTACTTTCAAATAGTTTTGATTGCGATTGTAGAAAAGAGAATTTATTTATGGGTATTGAATCACTTGGATAAGACATTAATTTTTTTAATTCATTGAACTAATTGATTATAAGACAAAAAGGTGATGCAAGCATATTGTTAGGGGCATTATATTTATATTTATATTATTATTATATAGCTGAAAAATCAGAGCATCTCAATTGCTTTAGTAGATTTCTACAAACAAATTCTTTTTTATTGAGACAATTTTGTCAAGAGTTGACATGACAAGGAAAAAAGATATTATTAAGCTCTCGTTTGAATCACCTTTTTATCCCTAAAAATAAAAAATATGATCGTTATTCATCACATCAAACTATAAATTTTGAATTTCTATCTCTTATGTGGGGTTCAATAACAACTATATTTTTCATTCTCATTATAGAAAAAGGTGGCTCGAATGGGGTCTAGGTTTCGTTTAGATTTAAAAGTTCTATTAGTAATTTTTTTTTACAGGTTGGTTTTATTTTTTACACGGATTAAGAAAATATTGTGTAATGTTATTGAAAAAATAATTTTTGTCAAAAAATTCGTAGTTTACCCTTATTTAATTATCAACAATTAATAGTAAATTACTCTTGGAAGCATTGAAGAATTTGAATGATTGTTTGGTACACATTAAAATTTTCATTTGCATTCTTCTACTCATTTTCAATCATGCATTTTTCAATAAAATTATATTTTTTATCACATCAATAACTTTTCTTTATTTTTCAATCACACATTCTTCATCAATCTACTATTTTAGAATAAATTCTTTCAGAATAATGTGGTTTAAACACACCCTTAATTTTCAATTTTCACATTTGTTATAATTAGGCAAATATAGTAGTAATGAACAAAACAAAACATTAAGAATAAAGAAAAATAATTATATAGTTTGGACAAGAAAATAAGGAAAGTCAACATATATAAATGGACGGATGGAGTACCAATTTTGGCTTGAATGTTATCAATCATTAATGTATGTAAGCAAAGACACAATTTTATTACCTCATAAATGACGTTCTTAGGATACACTAAGAAGGTAAATAATTATATTTCAATTAAGCTTCTCAAGTCATGCCACATGTATTTATGCGTATTTTATTTATACATTTTTAATATCAAAAGCAAATAATTTTGATCATTAATACCGTAAAAATATCTCATTTCCTCGTTGAAATCAATTGATTAAGATCACGTGTATAAGGTGACATCATGTCACATTTTCACTTCCAATATATGCTAATAATTAACTCAGGAAAATCGAAGTGTCTAACATTTAGCCCCTGTTTGAACCAAATTATTGTAGAATGAGAATAAAAAATATAGTCGTTACTGACGCCCATACAAGAGATAGAAAATTTGAATTTAAATGTTAATGTGATGGATAACGGTCATATTTTTCATTTTAATGAGTAATAATGTAGATCAAACGGGGCCTTACAAAAAGTATAAGTAAATCCAAACTTTTTACATTTTGATATTATCGTTCAAAATCTTTAAGCAAATATTAGCACAACAACTTTAAACAATCAACATAAGCCCATGTTTCAATTAGGATTAAAATCAGATTTTTAGTAGATTTTAATAAAACTTGACGAAATGTGCAATTAAAAAGTTGTGAATTTCATAAAACATGTGCTCAAAATTAATAGTTAATTTTAACTTAAATTAAAATCTTCCTACCGAATAGGGGTTTAGAAGAATTAGAAGTGCTAAAATGGTCGAGTAGCTCATAGGTTCGTCGAAACTCAATCCATGGAACAGCGGCTCGTGAGGCTCAAGAGCTTGTGGGCTCGTCAAAAAAGTGATTGAATATCGTTTGATAACTTAACAAAGTAATTTTTTTTAAAAAAAAAAACTCGAGCTCGTGGGTATATAGAATGGAAATTCAGACCATTGCCATCACGAAGAAGAATTGGATAAAAAGATAGGGACGGGACTGGGGGAGTGGTGGGGCTAAGAATCACACGTAATAAACACAAAAAAAATAAAAAAGAAACGTGTTACTCCATAGTCCATATGCCTTACCTTCAATCCAAGTCATAGCCCCAGTTCCTCGTTCATTCCCAATGCTTATAAGTTATAACCCACACAAAAACACCGTGGCATTTCAATTCAGTATATTCCCTCTTAGTTAATTTACCTAATCACCCCTACGTTTTCCATAATTTAACACTTTAACCTCCCAAAATACAAGGGTAATTTCGTCAAATAAAAAAGACATCCCACGATCTATTTAAAGGCGGCCGAACGCAATCCCCAAACTACCCCTTTTAACGGCTAAAAATAAACTTTTAGTATGGGTAGTGAAGTAAATTTGCACAATCGAATTGCTGTCGGGGGATTAAAATAAAAATAAAAGAACGTTAGCGATCCGCGCACACCACAAAATGGGTTGGCTCTAGAGAGAGACGATACAGAAAGTTAGAGAGAGAAAGTTGGTTTCGAGACGTTACCGGATTTCACAACTGTTTATTCTCCAGAATTTGGGAATTCCGTTCAAATCCGCTCGAGGTTCTTCAAAATTTTTTGCCTTTTCTTTTTCACCAATTTTACTGCTTTATCCTCTACTGTTTCTGGTTTCTTTCTTCTTATGAAGTTGGGTCTGCGATCTGGGTGTTCACAATTTTTGGGATTTTTCGTAGGGGAAGTTTGTTTTCCGTAATGTTTACACCGCAGAAGTTGTGGCCGTTGACGCCGCGGAGCGAGCCGGCTCAAAAGAACGGATCAGTTTCGCTGCCCGCGGCGGGCCCGAACCCTAATCCTAGAAGCCCGAGGAGTGGTGAAATTAAGGGAAAAGCCGTAGCTTTTGTTGAGAATAGGGGGGCCATGGACCAGGATACTCTCACCGATAAGCTTTTGAAGCTTGAAAACGAAGTTAGTATTGGTTTACTTTGTTGTATATTGATTGTTCTAATTTTTTATGATTATTGCTTTTTGAGTTTTTGTTGTCTCCTTGTTCTTTGATCTTGTTGGATTTTGAATGGTGTAAATACATATTTCCTGCTTTGGGACCATTTCACCTAAATATGTAGGGAGTGTAATTGCGGGTTTGATTTAAGTTTTTACTTGATTATATATTTTATATCTATGGATTAGATGAGGATTTGACTTGAGTGGCGAATCTGATAGAGAGTAAGCATTAGCAGTAAAACTATATTGGAGTACCTGCAATATGAAGTGGAACTGAGAAGTCAAGGAACTATATAGTGATACTGATGCCCACTGATGCATGGTTTTCATTTTATCTTATGCAGTAAGGCTGAGGAGCACATTTGGCAGATTTTAGGAGAATTCTAAATTTTATTTAACCATTTTTAGTATGACTGTGAATGACTGAGGATCTCATGTGAACTTCTTTTGACCTTGAATGAGTGAGGATTTCCATGAGATGCACATTTTCACAATTTATACCTGCTTTTTGCCTCAAGAACTAAGTTAACTGAAGTTTAGCTTGTGTTGTTTAAGTCCCTTTTTTAATAATCCATCTCCATTCATAATATGCTATATCATGAAGGCTGTACAGGTCTTCTTTCACTGGTGTGAAGTGATGCAATTTGGAGCATGGAAGAACTTAAATGATGAAGATCCTAATCTTTATACTTTTAGTTCTTAAATTAGAAATGGGATATGAACTAGCATAAGAAGTCCTAGACTGACAAAGTTTAGCATCTCGGATCATATAGGTTTTTGTATTCTCCTGTTACTTCCCAGGTTGTTTTAGATCTGTTGACAATTCAGTTTGCCCTTGATTGATCCAGGGCATGAATGGTAAACATTTAGGCTGCCCAATGATTAATTGTTCCACTTCTGCAATGAAATGTTTTGAAATTTTTTTTTGTCAACTCCATGAATATTTGGCTGCATTGACGGAGAAGCTTACCACTCTTTTATGTTTTTCTTTTTTAATTAGTTTGAGCTCTAAACCCAAACCCAGCAGCTCTGTGACTCCACTCTGTTGAATGTACAGATTGACTAGTCAATTTAGGTATGTCTTTTCTGAATAATGGATTTGTAGATTCTCTTGGAGGCATTAATGGGGAACATTACCTAGTTTTGAAAAGCTGCAAGTCAGCCCCACTTGGTATCCCATCATGGAATACAATATTACTTGAAGCTATGTAGTTTTTGGCTTTGTCTTTGCTTTCCTTATCCTATTTCTTCTTTGGTACAATTAATTTTATTTTGGCTTTCTTTTTTCCCTTGATTTTTACTTCTCTTTTCTGACTTGATTAATTCATTTGAGTTTTCCTGTTCTGAATTCTGTTAATGTTTTATCCTCGGATATCTTTTATGTGTATCTTTTGGTTTGATATTTAGATTTTTCTAATGGTAAAATTTTATGAGTTTTACAAGCAATTGTCATGTCAATGTATTTTGTGAGGTTAATAAACATGCACACTGACTAATGTATTTTCATGCAGCTCTTTGACTATCAATACAACATGGGCCTTCTTTTGATAGAGAAAAAGGAGTGGACTTCAAAGTACGAAGAACTTAGGCAAGCCTTAGCAGAGGTGAATGATGTACTAAAAAGAGAACAAGTGGCCAATTCAATTGCAATGTCTGAAGTGGAGAAGCGGGAAGAGAATTTAAAGAAGGCATTAGGTGTTGAAAGGCAATGTGTGGTTGATGTAAGATATGCTCCTCAAATTACCTCATGCATGAGCCTTTTTGATACTTCCTCCATCTCATTATTTATATAGGCTGACTTTCCTTATTTTCTTGCCCAATTATATAGTCCCGTTTCTTTATTGAAAATGTTTTGTTTTGTTCGTTTACAAATATACCTTTATTTATTTACTACTTCCAACAATAATTTATTACTAGTTGATAATTAAATAAGGGTAAACTCGGAAAGTTTTTGACAAAAATTGCTTTTTGAATAACATTAAATAAGAGTTCTTAATCCGTGTGAAAAACAAAACCAACCTATATAAAGGGACAGAGGGAGTACTACTTAAAGGCAGAGGATATGGGTGGTCTTTAGAATTCGAGTCTTATTGAGGGTAATGGATATGAATGATGTTATTCATATTAGGTTTATAAAAATGATCAATATTTAAAGAGACGGTGAACTACAATCAGTTTGTGTTTTATTCAGTCCATTCCTAATTGCATACAGATATAAACAAATACATATGCATATGCATTTATAAGGAAACATCCTTGTTCTTATTTACTCGCATGTTCGCATGTGATATAGTTATGCTAGCTATTGTAAGTGATTTCTCATGTAACATTTATTTTGTGATAGACCAATTAGCTATGGAAAGTTACAAGTTTGTTACTTGGATGAGGGAAAAAAATTAGGACGTTTCTGTAGTTATTTTAGCGGGTGGGAATTAATTCTGCTGTGATATAACGGTGAATAGTTAACTTTTGGTGTGGTTGGTTATTGCAGCTAGAGAAGGCTTTGCATGAGATGCGCTCAGACAATGCTGCAATTAAGTTCACAGCTGATTCAAAACTGGCCGAGGCAAATGCATTAGTAACTAGTGTTGAGGAGAAATCATTGGAGGTTGAAGCAAAAATTCATGCAGCTGATGCTAAGCTTGCTGAGGTGAGCAGGAAGAGTTCCGAAATCGAGAGGAAATCACATGAGGTGGATGCTCAAGAAAATTCAATTCGAAGGGAGCGGGCCTTATTCATCTCCGAGTATGTTCGAGACCCATAACTTTCTTACCATAACTTTCTCACCATAAATTTCTCATTTCTTGCACATTCAACTTCTCTCTGGATACCTGTGTCTGACTTGACTGTTATATTTTGGCAGACGTGAGGCACATGAAACTGCTTTATCTAAACAAAAGGATGACTTGCGTGAATGGGAACGAAAATTAAAGGAGGGAGAAGATAGGCTGGCTGATGGCAGAAGATTACTTAATCAAAGAGAGGAGAGGGCAAATGAGAATGATAAGGTTTTGAAGAAAAAGCAGAGTGACCTTGAAGAACTACAGAAGGAGATTGAGATGGCTAATTCAGTTTTGAAGAGTAAAGATGATGATATAAGCAGCAGACTATCAAGTCTTGTGCTCAAGGAGAAGGCAAGTTTTTGTCTGAAATTCATTAATATAGTTGTAAATTATTATTTTTTTCTTCTTACTGACTTTGTATTTTTATTGATGCAGGAAGCTGATGATATTAAGAAGAGCTTAGAGATGAAAGAGAAACAATTACTGGAATTAGAAGAGAAGTTAAACACGAGAGAGAAAGTGAGCACTCTTGCTTTCATCTATTATTTAGGTTTTCCTAATATTTAATTTGATAGGTTTTATATAGACATTAGTTGAAATTCGGTTTCATATACATGGTAATTGAAAATTCCCCATTTACATATTTTTGGGCAGTGGCCCATGTCATCTAACTAATAGTTAGTTATCTACTTACAAATAATTTTTTTTTTTATTAGCAACTTCTCCTTACCCTGGTAATTGTGATTGTTATATGACTATTTCCAATAAAACTTGTGTAGGTGGAGATTCAGAAACTTTTGGATGAACACAAGACCATCTTGGATGCAAAGAAGGAGGCGTTTGACTTGGAAATGGATCAAAAGAGGAAATCTCTTGATGAAGAGTTGAAAGACAAGGTGGCTGAAGTAGAGAAGAAGGAAGCTGAAATTACTCATATGGAAGAGAAAGTCAGAAAAAGAGAACAGGCACTTGAAAAGAAATCCGAGAAAATAAGGGAGAAAGAAATGGATTTCGACTCAAAATCAAAATCTTTGAAGGAAAGGGAGAAGTCAATCAAAATCAAAGAGAAAAACTTGGAAGAGGAGAGTAAACAAATTATGGCTGAGAAGGAGAGCTTGCTTAATCTCAAGGCCGAGCTTGAGAAAGGTAGGGCTGACATTGAAAAAGAGCAAATAAAGTTGCGGGAAGAGAGGGAACAGCTAAAACTAACTGAAGATGATAGATTAGAACACATGCGCCTGCAGTCCGAATTGAAACAGGAGATAGACAAGTGCAGGCTCCAAAATGAACAGCTTTTGAAGGAAGCTGAGGATTTGAAGCATGAAAGGGAGAGATTTGAGAAAGAATGGGAAGAGCTCGATAATAGAAGAGCCGAGATTGGCAAAGAACTGGAGGATGTCGTTGAACAGAAAAAATATGTAGAAAAATTGAAACACTCTGAAGAGGAAAGGTTAAACAATGAGAAGTTAGAAACACAAAAATATGTTCAGAGGGAGTTAGAATCTCTTAAGGTGGCGAAAGATTCTTTTAATGCTAGCTTGGAGCATGAAAAGTTGATATTGACTGAAAAATCTGAGAGTGAGAGAAGACAGCTTCATCATGATTTTGAAGTGCAGAAACGAGAGCTTGAGTCTGAAATGCAGAGGAAGCAGGAAGAGATGGAGAATCATTTTCGTGAGAGCGAGATATCATTCGAGGAAGAGAAGGAAAGGGAACTTAATAATATTAATTATTTGAGAGAAGTGGCCAGAAGAGAAATGGAAGAGATGAAGTTGGAAAGAAATAAGCTTGAGAAAGAGAAACTGGAAATTTCACAGAATAAGAAGCACATGGAATCACAGCAGTGTGAGATGAAGAAAGACATTGAGGAGTTGGTTGACCTAAGTCGGAAGTTAAAGGATCAAAGGGAGCAGTTTATCAAGGAAAGAGAACGCTTCATTATGTTTGCTGAGAAACAGAAAGGCTGCAACATTTGTGGAGAGACAATTCGTGAGTTTATGCTTTCCGATCTTCAATCTTTAGAGGAGCTGGAAAATGCTGAGGTCCCCCCTCCATTGCCACAAGCTGCTCAGAATTATTTGAAGGTGGCAATTGAAGGCCCTTCTCAGTTATCTCCTGTTGTAGTTAATTCAGCATCTCCACCTTCTGGTGGAACGATCTCTTGGTTCCGGAAATGTACCTCTAAAATTTTTAAATTATCACCGGTTAAGAAACTTGAGCTTGCTTCTTCCGAAGATCCAGCTGATCTAACCATCCTTCCTGGGGAGCATGTTGATGTTCAGTCACCAAAAACATTACCGAACACCGAAAATGAGCCAGAACCATCCCTACAGGTTGCTGATGATTCTTTTGATGTCCAAAGATCTCAATACGATGGCAGCATTAGGAAGCTTGAAGATGTACAAAATCAAGTAGTTGATCAGAAGAATGTTGACAGAGAAGCTATCCCAGAAAATTCTCAGAATTCTGATGCGAAGACACGCCGCCGAGGACCTGGCAAGGGAAGCAGGCCAAGGGCAATTAGAACCCGATCTGTGAAAGCTGCCAGTGCTGGTGCAAATGAGGCTATCTTAGGGGAAACTCCACTAGAGAATAGTCAGCATGCAAATGGTAGTGCGGAGAATCCTATTCATTTGGACGAAGATAGTCTGGCAGAATCTGATCTTTTGGGTGCTGATAAACCAAGAAACGGTAGAAAGCGAAACCGTGTGAATGTATCTCAAGCAACAGTTAGTGAAGATGGTCACAGTGGACATTCAGATAGCGTTGGGGATGGGGTTCACAAGAAGAGACGACAAAAGATTGCTACAGCTGGACAAAGCTTTGGTGAGAAACGATACAATCTCCGGCGGTCCAAAATGTAAGTCACTCATCTCTCTGTTATTTGACCTTGTCGGTATTTCATGGCCTTGTCCATGTGGGTTGTCCTATTGATTTCAGAAGGTTGAAAATTTTTAAAAATGCTCTGGCAGCTGATTGATGCACAGTACCTTATTTCTGCCTGTACATGTTTGTTGGCTAATATTGTTGCTTGTCTTTCTTTTTGTTACTTCCTTTCTTTATGGGAAAAATAATACTAATACCAGTGTTCACATTATGGCCCCCAGTTCAGTGGCAACAGAATCTAATGGATCCTTACCTGAACCAAGCAAGAACAAGAGAAAGTCGGTTGCTGGTGTCAAAAGTCAAAGGAAGGAACTTCCCAGCTCAAAAGTTGGGGAAGAAATCCATGATCCTGAAGCTGCTGCATCGACCCTTCCCACGGGGTTTGGTGGTGGAGATGATAGTGTGCCCGTAAGAAGCACGGAGGCTGCCAGCGAGTTTTCAGCAGACAGCCCCATTAGGGTATCCTCCCTCTCTCTCTCTCTCTCTCTCTCATTTTTTCCACTTGGTCATTCTACTGTTGACTCTGAGCTTCTTATCACGCTCTGAAGCGCCAAAACTCTCTTTCCCTGTTGTAGATGGACGTTGCTTTTATTCTATTGGTTTACTTAATGTTTTATTTTTGTTAATTGGGCAGTTCAAGAATGCTGCGGGTGGTAATCACGTAAAATACACAGCAAATATGTCGTTGGATGACATGGTAATGAGTGAAGAGGTGAATGGGACTGCAGGAGCCAGGGACTACAGCGATGAAGATCTCCAAACTGAATGTCGTGAGGAAGATGACGACGACGATAATGATGATGGCGATGATGATGAGGTCAACCATCCCGGTGAAGCTTCCATTGGTAAGAAGCTTTGGACTTTCCTCACTACATAATGAGATGCCGAGTCATGTGGTCTTAAGTTTAAGTCTTAGAGCATATGCTGGTTAGTAGTTTTCTTTTGGCGTCATGATTTCTCTTCTGCTCTTAGGTGTGGATTAGTTTGGAAATATTAATGTACCACTAAAGTCAGATTAAGGTTCTATGAGTTGCATTTTGCACTCATTTATCTTAATTCATCCATAAGTTGGAGGCTAGTGTTTTGCTATTTTTATGTAGACTATTCTATGTAGTATTCTTGGACTGTGCACGTGTTGACACTGGGCTTGGTTTCTTGTTTTATGAGTTGAAGTTGTGCATTTTGTACCATTCTTGAAATAGTTCTCAATTCTAAAAATTTACTTTCCCTGATTTTAGAATATATATATATAGGAAAATGAATGCTCAGTCCACATTTTTTAACCCAAAAATGATGAGAAAGGATCAAAATGAAAAGATCTGTAAAACTGGTTTTGACATTCCTTGTGTTGTCATCATCCTCACGTCCGTCCTTCCCCTCCCTATGTGTCTGTCTGTTACCTTCTGCGTGTCGGAGAGTATCGGGCTTCTTCCTGACCAGCAGGGGGGGTGGGGGGGTGATTTTGGCCATGCAGGAAGGAGAGGGATTTTACTGGGTGGGACTTGAGGTTGCGAAAGTTGAAACGTTTGCTCTGTTGAGGGAAGGAAACTAAAATTGAGTCAAGGTACTTATAATAATTCGTGCTGATTTAGTTGCACTGTATACATGCTACAATCCAAAACCTATGTTTGTTCGTTGAAGAACTAAATCTGATTTAACCTTCTCAATAGAACGGGAAAAGCAATTGTAAAGCAGATCCAACATGTTTATTCCTATAAAATGGGTTTCATGTGTCATGATATATTGCACTTATTTACAAGAATCAAATGATTTCAGAATTTCAATTTGAAATTTAGCAAACAATGAGGAAGAGATGCTTGGGATATTCACTCTATTTAAGACAGACATTCAGTGATAATAGTGACGAAACCAAGAAAGTTCCCTTCGTTTCTCCTTTTCATCATCTCCATTATGAATCCACCACAAAAGATTGGTGAGGGAATTTCCATCATCATATCCATTTAAGTTCCTGATATTGTTCAAAGCGCCTTCTTTATCGTAAATCCCTTGCAACGCGTATACGAAACCTTTCCAACCTTCTCCGACTCCTTTCCGAACCAGTGCTGGCAATGTCCACGACACGAGCTGTCTCACAAAATGTACATCAGAGAATAGAATATCACTTATGGGAAGTATAGGCAGTAGTTGAATTCCCAGCCTACACTCCCTCCAGTCTGCTGGAGCAAACCAAAGGCCACTGTTCCTTTTGTTAGTCCATAAAATACCCAAAACCCTGTTCTCTTTGGTAAATTCTTTTCCATATATATTATCTTCCTCTCTCAGATGCCACCAAGTTTTTGCTGCTTGAATTTCCAAAGCAGATAAAGCAGATCCAACAGAAAGAAGGTGGCTGTCCCCATAGGCCAGTCCCATAAGAGCCGCTGAATAATATCCATTCACGGCCTCGCCTGTGTTCTCCTGATTTCGACCATCTGCAAACTCTGTCAGCCCTCCTGCCCAAGAATGCAATTTCCACAAGTCGAAACACCTCAAACGTGGATATTTTGAGTCTTCTCGCCTGCTCAAGTTCATAAAGTCGGCCAGGAGCGAATAAGCTTGTGGCTTGTACTTCCTTCCCCATGCAACATCAATCTTGGCAAGCACTGCAATCCCGTAGATAAAATATCCAAGGTGATAATGGTGATCATTGTAGATTCCAAATCCAAAATCAGCCCGTGAATCCACTGATCCATGTTTAGTCACGATTCCACCCCATTTCGAGTCATACAAGAAACCATTGGCACCAAAAGTTCCATCCATCCAAGGCTCAATCATATCCTTCAAGAACTTCCTAATTGCAGGGACCACTTCAAGATGAGACACCTCTTCGGCAATCAATGCGAACCGTGCAGCTCTTGCAATCAGTTTGCCATACAAGTACGATGATGTTGTCGATACTGTACTCAAATTCAAGGCCTCAACATCCTTTATGAGTGCTTCAATTATCTCAGAATATGATTCCTTCTTGATCCCTCTAATTGAATGCCAAGTAACACCAATAGGGTCACTTTTCAAAACCCAAGAATCTCCAACAACGCCAACCAGCTCACCATCAATACTATTGTACTTGAAATCCTCCAAGATCGTAATGGAACTATCAGTACTCGAAAGGAGCTGAAGATGTAAAGGATGGGCAAGCAGTAATAAATCTCCCCACCCTCTCTTCTCCCATTTATACTCCAAACAAAAAGGCTTTGTGAAAACAGCATCACCACTTATCGGATAACAAGAACTAAAACAATCAAGAACCGCTTGAAATTTCGGTTCAGGCAATACAGCAATCCTAATTATCCCCGAAAACGCACTAGAAGTAATAATAGAAACGTCATGACTCAAATTTATCGGCGAAGAAGCATAAAGAAGCCAAGTCTGATTGTTATTAAGCTTAATAGTGTACTTTGTGGAAGAACTATTTGAGGACAATTCAAGAATGGCATGAATGGTTGAAATGGACAGTGCAACACTACTCATCACATTACAAGTCAAAAAGGGACTCCCTCTAGCTAGAAAGAACCTAAGATTACTAGATGGGAGATCCAAAGTCACACTCAAATCACTGAATGCAGATATGATATGGGTTGCATTTGGATTAGGATTGTTCAGCGCAGAAATGGTGAGATCAGCAATAAATATCTGGCATAAAAAGGTAGAATTCCTGAACTGATATGGGTAACAAAGGGTGAGAGAAGATTGAGATGATTTGATTAAATATGGGTGAATATATTCAGGTTGATCACCATTTTTCAACGTAAGATTTTGGAAAAATGAATTTGTTGGTAAAGGATTGGAGAGGAGTTCGGGAGAGAAGAATGATGAGGGATCAGGGAGGACTGTGGACTGAGTTTCCGGGAAGATGAAAGTAAGTGTTGGTGGTGACATGGTGGTGCC
>CAIGRF010053894.1:23627-39518 GCA_903798235.1 Fraxinus ornus
CGGCGGCGGCTGTCGCTTTGAATGTTTTTGACCCATTTTTGGTTAGAAATGTATTTTGAAACAACGATTTTTTGGAGGACTTGCGGTTAAAAAATATGCAAAATTATCGATTTATTTTTAAAATTATTTCACGAGAGTGAAGTTGAAAGTGACTTTGAAAATGTTTTGACTCTCCATCCTACTTTCTTCAGCATTGCTATATGGGAATATATATGGGTCAGATTGGAAATTATACAAAGATTTGGAACCAATAATGCAATTAGGTCATACTTTTGTACCTGTTAAAAAAATAAAAAGGTCAATGAATTAGTTAAGAAGTAATAAGTAAAAAAAATCTCAATGCGTCCCAAGAGGAAATTTCCCCTAATTCTTGAAATCTAAATTATTCATAAAGTAACAGTAACTATTAAATTAGTTTTAACAATATATTTTATGAATTCATAATTTTTATCAATTTTTTCATCATATATATTATTAATTTATACTAAAAAAATTATAGGCAAATACGGACAATCAACACAAATATGCATGCGCTCATCAAAAATAATACCTCGGTGTTCTAGTAGATATCAATTTTTTCGGAAAAAAAAAAAAAATTAAATCGATAATAAAATTAACATTATATGAGCTCATTTGACGTAACTTTTGTTCTCTGTAGAAGATCTTTTAGAGGAAGTTAATTTAATTTTTATTTAGAAACTAATTAAAAGAAGCACCTTCATAAAATTAATCAGACGAATCCAAAAGTAACTTTTGCATTTCAAAAGCTTCTTTTAATTTGTTAGAAGTCATATCAAATGACTAACATGGGAAGTAGACAGATAATGGTGGAATTATTAAACAAAAATTCAAATATAAAACTTACATTAAAAATTGTACAACGTGGCAGGTTGTCCTTGTCTTGACTGGCGGGTTGAATTGCATTAGAGGAAATTTGAAAACTCTTCGCGAGAGAGAGAGAGAGAGAGAGAGAGAGGCTAAGATTTCTTATAAGTGAAGAAAAAAGGATGGTTGGGACAAGAAAGAATGGATGGATTTCTATTTGTACAAGAAAGGGATAATGGTAAACTGTGGTCTCTTCCATGTTTAGAACAAGCCAAGAATGATACTATTTTGAACTATGTTAGATGTATAGTCTTAGTGTAATCATCTTTGACAGTCCTCTTACATAGGGGATGAAATCTACAATTTTTAAAATCGTGGGCTTCACCCCCTATGTGAGGGGCTATCAAAGATAATGTACACCAAGACTGTACATTCAGCATTTTTGTACTATTATTGTAGGGTTAACTTTTCGAGTAGTTATCGATCTTTTTCAAATGTTTTTCAGTCATTATTGAGCTTTAAAAAAAGTCGAGTTGTTAAAAAAATTTCAATTGCCATCGAATTTTATTATTCCGAACTTACCAAATGTTATTGTATCCGTTACTATTTTGTAAGTCTCATGATTGATAAACTTTCAATGTGAGATTGACAAATTTCAATAAAGCACACTTTTTCATTACACTTTTAATATGGAATTGACAAACTTCAATAAAGCAGAGTTCAATATTATTTATGGCCACATGATGCTTGACAACAAAATTAAATTATTTAGTTCCTATAAATTATTAAACATTTTTTTTAAGCTTACAAATTATTTAATAAAATTAGAATGAATTTTTAAGTGGCCCAACGAATTAAAAACTAATAAATTTTATTAAAAATGCATTTGACATATTTGCATCTTTTTGAATTGGTGGTGTAAAAATTTAATTGTTGTCAAATAAAATTAAAATGTTTATAAATATTTTTTTTTATTACCTCCGGTTAAACTCGGGTATGATCCCAATTGAACATTTTGACCCTTTCTCTTTTCCGGGTCAATATGCGAGGAAAAACATTGCTAAAATAAGATTATTGAATTATACAGTATTAAAGAAGATAACTAAAATCTCGTTTATTATACCGTTCCAAATGCCAATAAACGGCCAGCGTGAAATGGAAAAACCCAGAAATCTCAAAACTGCACTATCTGTTAGTGTTCAGAAATTATTATTGGATTGGATTTTCGACCTTTTCCTTGCACGCAAATCCCAATCAAAGGGAACAAGATCGAAACAATCCTGGAACAACTAAATATACCCAAAAAAAATATTAACTAAAACTAGAACACACTGAGAAAAATACTGCAGAAGCAGATCAAAAATAAGAACATGCAAATGTTCAGAAAGTATAAATGATCATAGGCTAAACATGAACATTACAATTTGTTGGGGGATAGGCTCTTCCAACAAAGCATGAGCTGCATTCCACATTTTGCTTTCTAAGAGTTTTGAATTGCACAATAAGTTAACAACTACTATTGTTATACTTTCATATCAGGACTTCAATACAGAAGTTCCCTGATGAAAGAGAGAAAATTCGAGGGAAATGAAGAATGACAAGTAAAATGCAAGGTGAATTACTCGAGGCATTCCACGAAGATATTTCAGATGACAATTAAGTTGAGAGGATCCTGAACTCATCTGTGAACGGAATTTCCACCTCGTCCGGGTGCCTCATACCCACCACTGGGACGAGTAGGAGGTGGTGGTGCTGATGCATGATGTATAGTTTCAATAGGTACCTGTCCTTGGGGCCCGACAGCACCTCGAGACATTGGATCATAGCCAGCAGCTTTCTGCGGATCATAGTTAGATCCCCTTTGCACGTCATTTCCTGAATCTCTTCTAAAATCATAAGTAGGTGGCGGTCTTTGACCATCATACCCTGGTCCCTTCGGAGTGTCTTGCTTAGGTCCTCTCTGCATTTCATAAGCAGAGGCACCAACAGGTCCTCTCTGCGGATCGTAACCGGGTCCAGTTGGTCCTCTTTGTGCATTGTAATTGGGTACAGTTGGTACTCTCTCTCCATCATAGCCAGGTCCAGTTGGTACTCTCTGTGCATCGTAGCCGGGACCAGATGGTCCTCTCTGTGCATCGTAGCCAGGTCCAGTAGGTCCTCTCTGTGCATCGTAGCCAGGCCTTTTTGAAGTTACCCCCAAACCACCAGGTGCAGATTGAGCTACAACATGTGGAGAAGTAACCCCAGTGCCAGAATCACGTGCTCCACTCCCACTCCCAGTGCCAGTAGCTCCAGCACCAGTACCCCCTCCTAGAACTGGGTTTTGGCCCTCCTGTGTAGAGAAGAAAACAGAATTAGGGTCATTGGAAGCAACACAAAGTTTCACTTCTTGAAACTCAATGCTTGGAAATCAAATCAACCATGACGATTTGACTTTCTTTTCTAATGTCATGAAAGTACTGTTTCATGTTCAGAAACCAGCCTTGCGATAAGATTCCGTGGTATATGTAAAGGCAAGTGTAGTACTCAAAAATTTCAGAATGCACTAGCAATTGATAACATTAAATTTTAAGAATCCTTCGATATCAAAATGCTAAGACCAGGCCAGTTCGTAGAATTCAACTAAAACAAGCCAGAGTATTTCTATATGCATCCACGAGTTATGGCTAAGGCAATTGTCCTGTTTCATGTTACTTACAGCATAGGTTAAAATCACTGCAGTTTGCAGATATGGAAATGGGAGCAGGATCGAAATTTGACCTATGGCAAAAAGGTTTATTATAAGAAACAACAAAATATAACCAACTATTGCAGTTCTGAGTTCTGAATATAACTACAAGAAACCAACTCAATATTCTAGAACTTAGCTTCATGTAGGTCACCAATTTCATCTCAAAACATTTTCACACAATGACTAAGATTGGGGAAGTGATCGGGAAAAGATAATTGGATACTTAATGAACTTATTTTATCACACCCATAAAAGCAAAAAAGTGTGTTGGCAGTGGGGTGTTCATGTGAAGACTTGCAGGATTCAAAATCAGATGCTTCTTCAGTTCAACCTGGAAATATTGCACCAGAGCTTTAAAATTTGCTTTGTTAATTTACAAGTAACTAATTCACATCAGCAAGCAGATTATATGCACCTGTGGTAAACCATAGCCATCATATGTAGCATAGTTGCTCATGGGAACACCCCCACTGTAAGCAGCTGAGCCACCATATGGCACTCCTGCATTCGCGTTATGACATCAGCTACCAAAAAGTAAAAAAGATTGCAAGAAGAAAATGTTTCCCATGCTGGAAGGAAATAAATCTGAAAGAACTAAAGCCACATTTGGTTTAGATGCTTGGTAATCAAAAGACTCGTGTAAATGATTTAGTTGAACAAATGATAGATTATATACTTCCATTCACAATGTTCAGAAGTATTACTATTTTTTTTTTTTTAAATCGCTTCTGACAATTGATCATCAAAAACCAGATCAAAATAATCAAAACAAAACCAACCATGAATACCTGTTCGCGGGTCAAAGTTTGTGGAATTAGTTAACTCTGCTCTAAGCTTATCCACTTCTCTAGACATTGCCATATAGTTCTTCTCCATCACCTGAAGCGATTCAAGATGGTCACTGTATAATTTCTTCTCATAGTCGTAAGTAGCCCTGCATAGATAAAGCCCAAAAATCATCAGAAACTTCAACTGCAATGCCAACTTTTAGTTTAAGAAAACATCAAATACATTACTTGTTAAGTTAAATTAACTTTGATTAAAAGAAATTTACCATTCATATATCCAAAAAGCTTTTTAATCAACTAGTTATTAAATTCAAATAACTATTGACCGTACCTTTAAAAAAACACAAAAATGGGCATATCAGAGAGCCCAACTTAATAATATACAAAATTATATTAACAGTGATTACATTACATCTGAACTTTCCTTTTAGCTGGAATATACTAATTCCTCATTCCTCTGCTTATAATTTTTTAACTTTTTTCAGACAGTGAATAGAACTTTCTTTGGGGTTGCTTCCTGTTCCAACCAGATGACAGGAACAACTACCTGCAATGCTGATATTCCTGTCTCAGGCTCTCAAGTTCAGACATTAGAGCAGGAATCTGCTGTGCCTCAGAGTGAGCCATTTGAAGATCGCGTGTCAGCTGTTGTGCTTGGGAAATTAGTTCCTGCCTTGCAGCAAACAAGCTCTTAGCTTCAGTATGTGCTTGCTGCAACTCTGTTTTGATGGACTCTGCAGCTTGAAGTTCAGCCTCCATCCTCGCAATTTTATCCATTAATCTTCTTGTGTGTTGTTCTTTCTCAGCCTTCATATCAGCAATGTGAGCATGTACTAACTGCAACTCATGCTTAGCAGTAGCAAGATCTTGTCTAAGAGTTCTATGGGTAGTGGCAAGCCTCTGATTTTCATTGGCAAGTTTGTCCATCTCGACATGTTGTGCAGTAAGCTTTTGTTCCATAATTTCAGGAGGCAACATTTCTAGAGGGAAACCACCAGGTGGAGGATGAATCGGAGGACCATATCGATCAGGATGGACCATGCTCCGACCAGGAAGAGGACGCCGGAGGTGGGGAGGGGGCACTCGGTCATTGCTTGCCATTACCTGAAATTAAAAGCATAACTAGTTACACTGAAGACAAAATACGAAATCCTACTCTAATTTGCCATGTACCAATTCAACAAACACCATACTATAGCTTTATCGTCAGCGCAATGTCACATTAATATATAATGCTAAAGGACAATCAGGCACTTAATATGAAACGGAATGGAAAGGACAGGAGGGAGACTAAACATTTTGTGGCGATCGATGCTAGCATGGGAACAGGAACTACAAAGTGACACAGCAAGCAAAATGATAAATTAAAGACCAGGAGATAGAGTTGGTAAAATTGAGTTACTCATCAGGATAAGAACTAACAAAGGCGGATCCAGGAATTTTAGGCAGACAGGCTAAAATTTAAAAGTCAATATAATAAATTTATATATAATATTAAAGTCAAATTCATTTAATTAGAAGTTATTCGTGACGATGTTTTGAAACATAAAATTCATTTACTAATTAAAAGTTCCAACATTTAAGACAAGTCTTAAAAACGAAAAATCTTATCTTCTACTACAAATGCAGCATGACTTACCTAATAATCCTAACTTAAAATGGAATATGATACTATCAATCAACAAAAGTATGCATTATAACTTCTCTAAGAAACACACTCAGAATCCAATAACCAACAGCTATAAATTTATAAGCACCACTTTCTTTATCAACTGAATTCCCAGATTAATCAAAACCCCCAAACTTCTCTGTGAATAACCTCAAGTTTTCAACATAATCCCAAACTACAAAAAATTATAACACCCCTTCAAACTAAGATAGATGGCTTGCGAAAGCACAACCAAAACCATAGTAGAACAGACTAAATCAAGAACATCCACTAAAATCAACCAAATGCAATAAGAATAATCACCGAATCTATTGAAAAGCCTCAAAACCCAAGAATATTAAATTGCATGCAAAATACAGTCTAGAATTTCTCAACAGATCTCTTGCAAAGGGCTCCAAAAATTAAAAGAAATCAAGTGTTGGATCCAAATGAAAATCAATTCTCTTGCTCTTCCTAAATATAAATTCGCCAAACACTGTAACATGGCAACACCCAAGTTTCAATCTTCTTTCCCCCACCACAAAAGTCACACAGATTTCACTTTTAAGTTTTTAGCTGGATGAAGTCTTATGAAACTTTCTAATACAGTTTTTCGAAAATAGCAAAATGGTAGCAGTAAAAATAATGGAGAAGAAAACATCTAAAAGAGATAAAGCTTATATAGCCCCTACCTTGGAACAAATGAGAAGAAGTTTCACAAAAATTGATCCTATCTCAGACTCTTACCAATTGAGATTTGAGGACTGGTGGCGATGACGCCTAATATTCAGAGAATCCGAATGCAAGAGGCGAGACAAAGACGGAGGAGACTGGAGAGAGCGAGAGCCAGAATGAGACGGAGAACTGAGGAGAAATGTAGAGCGAGAAAGTTAAGATGATAGTATCTAGTTTTTGGATTTGGGCTGCGGCTAATGGTTTAAGATTTTTGTTTTGGACTTGGACTCTTGTTGGACACGGACTATCACCAATTAGAATATGGGCTGTAGTTTAATTTGAATGGATTAATTAAAAAAATTGGAAGCAATTGGATCTGGGCTGGGGCTGGCACGGGCCCAGATCCACCCCCTGAGAACGAATGTTACCCAAGCTCATTAATTACAAAAAAATTGATGGCAGAGGAACCAATACCATGAGAATTCTTTTATTTCAGCACACACGGAGAAACTTCTCTCTCAAAACTTGGAAGAATAGATGCATCAGTATTTAAAATTTAAAAATACATAGATATGGTCACATCTGGATTCTGGACAAGATTATTCTTTGGATTTACACTTACCTACTTTAAGATCTTTACAGTTTTATTTATTTATTTTTGTGTTGGACTATTGGAAAATTTAGGTTTATAGAGCTTCTGTTGCTTTTCCTTCTATAATACATCAGGATCAGGTTTGCAACCTCTAGAATATACAAATTCTGCCACTGAATTGATGGAATTCATGTGCAGTTCACCTTTATAGACATTCATTAATGAGTCATTATGTGTAAGCCTCCCATCAGGTTCACTTATTCTAAAAGAGAAAATAAGAATGGTTCATCAGCTGGCACGAAAGGGAAACCGAATTCTGTTGCAGGGGAAAGTGGTCAGACAGAATTAGTTAGGGGAAGGTTATAAATAGGGGTAGAAGGGAAGTACACAAGCAGGTGAAGAGAGAGTGAAAGACGAGTCTAGTTATTTTCCTTTGTTCTGTAATTCTCTGCAGTTAATAAAAAGCTTTATAGTAATTTTTCTGTTTTCCTTTCTTCCCGTTGAGTCCTATCACTATGCAAGCCAAAACACAAGCTTTCACAAACTGCTTGGTTTACTACATCCCCAAATGATATATTAACAAACATCCGCGAGTTAACATGGAAATTATAGTGAAATAATAAAAAGCAACAGATTGAAAATCAAATTCTTAGTTTTAGGATTTAGAGAAAAATGTATGAAAACAAAATGATATGATTATGGTACACACAGAGCCACAAGATAACAAACTAAGTTTTATTCCTAATAAATTTGGAATTGGCTACATTAATGCAACCGCATCAAACCATGTTAATTTCGGTCTATCTCACTCTTTCTAACATGCTAATGACATCGTATACTCTCAATTGGTATCGCAGTATATCTCATTTTTTACCTTATCCAATTCTAATATAGGCACACATCCATCTTAATATCCTCATTTCTGTTGAGTCATCTTACTGAAATTGTCATTTAACATCCAAACACTCACTACTAAAGAAGTACGAAGAAATCTGAAATTGGCAAAAATAAACAAATGAAAGAGCATAAGGAAGCATGAGTTCAGCATTATTTAACTTCGAAAAAACTACAAAAATCATAAAATGAATAGAGCTTTTGTGATTTCTTGGAGAAAAGAACCTCATAGTTAAAAGAGGATAAGCAATCAGGATTATTTAAAATCATCAAAATCTCTGTAAACCATTGAAGGTTAAGGTAACCAGATTAATAAACATTGTAGTACAAGTTTTGCCTATAAGCATAGTAATAAGGAAGAGCATCCATCAAATGAATGATTTCCTTCTATTGCTTCGAGTTATGGCATATTATACTATTTAAGACATCCGAGGCCAGTACAACCTGAATTCTATAGGTTCACTACATGTTCGATGCTCTTAGTTTGAAGCTTGCACACACTGACACTTCCTATCACCTTTCAGAATCTGAAGTTTTTAAAATTATAAATACGCACCAATGAGGCCCGTGGCAAGTGCTTATCAACTTGGCTCATGCCCTAGCAATGGCTAGCATGACTCCAATGCATGACAGCCAACTATATGTCAACTTCCAAGAAAAGCAATACTGATGGCTTGCTTCTTCCAAATGACCAAGCAGCCCTCACTCTTCCTGTTCACAATCTGCTCTCATAGAACTTTTGGGAAGGGACAAAGAAGGGTGTTTTCATCGACTTTGTTTACCATGGCTCCCATGACAATAGCAATCATTTTCTTTGGACCCCCAATTTTGTCATTCTCCTACACTACATTATAGGGTGTGCACACTTGAACTAGATGGAAGGGAATTCAAGTCCTATTTTGAAAGGGAGAAGATTCTACTTCATAATTACTTTATCTGTGACCGTAACTAACATACTCAGTGCATTTTAGTACATCTTTGAGAATGTTTAAAGCATATCTCATTGACATGACAGCATCCTCATTTTGAAAAGGAAAGCTAGAAAGACTTGCACGTTAAGATCAATGTCTCTTAGCAACCATGTGCAACAACTGGATACATCTTGATTGTATGCCAAGTTAGCCAAGAAAGTGCCTCTTCCGGCCCAACACGGTTTCAGGTTAGTTCAGTGTGTTTCAACGCCTCCTTCCTCATAG
The DNA here is from genome assembly GCA_903798235.1 of Fraxinus ornus. Classification (NCBI taxonomy): domain Eukaryota; kingdom Viridiplantae; phylum Streptophyta; class Magnoliopsida; order Lamiales; family Oleaceae; genus Fraxinus; species Fraxinus ornus. Next base: position 32,977 of record CAIGRF010053894.1, read on the forward strand.
AATACTTTTCCTCCCACCTACGAAAACTGTGGGGCAAAACTAGTTTGCCCAGGCAAATATGCTGCGCAGGGGGAAATGAGAGTAACTATAAACACAAAAATCCTAAATCGTGCAAGAAACGATCACATTCTACACTCCCATTGTCATGTCCAGGGCCGGAGCCACCTGGGGTCTATTGGAACCACTGGATTTTAGCCCTGTGTATATCACAAATGAGGGGCAACGGTTCCAAAGGCAAGGAGAAAACCATAAACAAACACATCAAAATTCTAAGAGGGATATTGTCGAGAAAATTGCTGTTGCGTGAAGAAGATTAACCATCAAGAAACAAAAAAAATTGGGGTACAAATTAAATTATAAATATGGGCGGAATCTTAGATCGAGGTTGTGTTAAAAATAAATCATTCAAAATCCAATCGAGTGTAAAATCAACAAATAAATACCAATAAATTTAAAACATGTTTTTATACAAATAAATCGGATATTACCTTCCAAGTTTGATGATGAAGAAGATGACTTATCCTATTAGAGAAACCGCTGCAACACAAGATAAATGGGCGTTAGGAGCCTCTTCTCCTTCACTGTGGACTCACTGTTCCCAGTTTTTAGTGCAACGCCAAGAAACAAAAAACCCTCGACTGATTTTCCCCCGTCCCTTCTATCTATATTTGTTATAAAAATTAATAGTCTGTTTGGTCAAATTAAACTTAAATAATCAATATTAATCAAATTTTTCATCGTCCTACAACTTTTCAACTATATATTTCAAAAATTTCATTTATAATTTACTTAAAAATCTATTTTTAATCTACATCAAACACTCTATAAAACAGGCGATATTACACCGAGAAGATTGGGTTTTAATGGGTGATTGAAACATAGGCAAAATTGAGGGACAATTGCAAAAATACTCGGACGCTTTCTGAAAATAAAAATTACCATATAAAATTGTTAAAAAGTGACATCGTGTCACTTTTTAAGTTAAGTGATATTTATCACCCAAAAAAGTGGCAAAAATTTCAAAAAAATGAAAAAAAATAATAATAATAATAATAAAAAAAGTTAAGTGATGCAATGTCACTTTTTAAAGTTAAGTGTCATTTTGACATACAATGTCAGTACAATGCTAATATGACAAAACAATCAACACTCTTTTATCTGGTAGGATACCGATACAAAATTTGAAAAAGAAAAATCACGAAATTTCATCGACTGTACCATGGTACATTTCATTTGACTCCTATTAAATTATAATTTATTTTACCTAACATCCATCCACTACAATGCCTCCTCTACTAACCTATCTATGATCAGCTATGAACAAACCTTTGTGCATAACCAGGGTGAAAAAAGAGCTATAAGCAATGGATGTAATTTTAAATAAACTATGAAGCCCATAGATCTGCAAGTCTCAATTCAAGAAAGAAAATTGAAAACTATAAAATTATACGCTACTCATTCACAATCCGAAGAAAGTTTTCTAACATATTCATATGAAGAAAGAGCTTTCACTTCAAAATTTGCCCACAGGGGCCCACATTTTACGAAAAATACTTTTTTTGAAGAAATACTTCTTCTTAGTTAAAAATAATAATATTTTACAATTTACGTCATTTCATAGTTTTCTTTAAAAAAAAAAAATCTATTTTTCATTTAATATAATTATTTTAATTTTTCTTTATAGAACAAAATTTGTGTAAGTTTTGAGTAATATTATCACTGTATTCCTTGTTAAATAGCGTTAAATAATTAAATCTTTTACTAAAAATTAACATTTTAGAATAATGTTGGGTTACTTGTAAAGTAGTATATATGATAATGTGTTATTATGTAATTTTTAGATTATTTATTATTTGTAATATTAACACCAGTTCGATGAAATCATCAGATCCGATCATTTAAATTAGTTCGATCTGACCCGAATTTTAAGCTATCGACCCACTCGAATTATGGGCTAGTAAACGAGCCACTCTTATCGAGTCAATCCTGGACGGGCTATGTTAGGAACACTTAATTTGACACCACTAACAAGGATATTGATGAGCGGTACATTTTAAAAATACTTGGCCAAAACATCAATAAATCGGAAAACCTGGTTCTATAGCTTTCGTCACGATTATGTAGGGCATATGGTGAAGTTTCTCTGGAACAAGGCAAAGCTCAAATGCAAATAAGAGTGACGCAATTTCAATACAAATGACCTTGATGAGCAACCAAGATTTGACATTTGTTCTTAGTTATAATCAGCAAATAAGTAGATAGCCAAACACTCCAAAACAACATGGATTATCAATCAAATTGTACTTCTAGTTCAATGGTAGTGCATTATGTAAAAGCCCGTCATCATGTTTGGTACCCAGTATTAGATATAACTAAACGTTACAACAATTGTAATTCCCGAAGCATTACATGTTCGATTTCTTTCTTATAAAAAAGACAGGAAAATTCGAACCATAATACTAAAACTGTAAATCCATCGCGATAAACTTCTTCTTACAACATAGCTATTCATATGAAGCTGTTGCAAAATAACATCTAAAAAGTAACAGATTTTTCATTCACGAGTACATTAGCTTTAGCTCAGGAGACTGGCTGAGGAATTTTGGCCAGCGATTCTTGAATCTTTTCCTCTGAAAATGACAAATCAACAAGATCTCCCTGCAGATACTTCTCATAAGCTGGCAAATCAAAATGACCATGTCCACACATTGCCATCAGAATGACTTTTGATTCTCCAGTCTCTCTGCACCGAAGAGCTTCTCTGATGGTGGCAGCTATGGCATGAGTTGGTTCAGGTGCTGGTATCAACCCCTCCGACCTAGCAAATCGTATGGCACCTGAAGAAACAAGAAAAGCAAAGGTATTAGCCAACAGCAAAGCAAAAAAACTTCTAGAAGAACAGCAATTTTAGAAGGAAGATTTTTAATGGCGGTCCCCAACCAAATAAACAAAGCACATGGATCGCCAATCAATTTTTCTGGGTTTAGGTTTCCAAACATTCATTTTCCTTGCACATTGATTCTTACAGGATGGAAACCCTCAATTTTTCTAGTTAATGAGACGCCTACTTTGCATGTGATGACTTACTTGAGAATTACGTTCACCTAATCCACTCCAATGCCAGTTTCACTCAAAAACAGTTAAAAAGGGGAAAAGAAAAGAGTCGATAGACTAGAGGTAAGCATAGGGAAATGGAGTGGGTTGACAAAAATAACACTCATTTTTTATGGCATCCATCCAATGAGGATGAAGACAAATGTGCACCGAACTGAAAGATTGGGGTTGTAAATCGGTGAAATGTCGGTATCCAGAACAAGCAACAAATTCTCTACTTTGAGCTTTATGTGGAGAAGGAAAAGATGAATACCTTCAAAGCACTCTTTCTGCTGAATCGAAATTGCTTCCATGTAACCCAATTCATAGACATGCGAAATCAATGGAGCCATTCCATGGTACCGCAGACCACCTGGAAAACAAGTGATTTAAAGGGAAGGGTTCGTAACAGTAAGCAAAAAGTACTGTAAAATAATGCTTTACCAGCATGAATAGGGTCTGGTACAAAGTCATGTCCAAGAGTATGCATCTTCAACAAAGGAGTCAACCCGGCTGTATCACCATAATCATAAGCATATACACCCTTTGTCAAGGAGGGGCATGCTGCAGGTTCAACTGCTCTAATAACAGGGTTGATCTTTCCATTAATTTTCTCCCGAATAAATGGAAAAGCAAGCCCTGCAAAATTGGATCCGCCCCCAGTACAGCCAATAATCACATCTGGAGTCTCCCCTATAGCCTCCATCTGTTTTATGCACTCCTCACCTATAACAGTTTGATGTAACAAAACATGATTGAGAACACTTCCTAGACAATATTTGGTATCAGCATTTGCAGCTGCTACCTCCACAGCCTCGGAAATAGCTATTCCTAAACTTCCCGGGGTTGATGGATCTTTGTCGAGTATTCTCCGACCAACTTCGGTAATACTGGAAGGTGAAGGGTGCACTTTGGCACCCCAAGTTTGCATCATCAGTTTACGATATGGTTTCTGATCATAAGAAGCACGGACCTGCCACACCTGTAGTAGAACCAAAAACAGGACATCTGGCTCATAAAAACTGATGCTTGGCTAAAATTCTCTATGCATCATATTATACACTTATGCCTTGATTGCGAATCAACATACAAATTACTGTTGGACTATGTGGAGAATATTTTTTGTTAAAAGGGTTTATTTGGCATTATACATGTATAAGGTCAACCTAATATTCCTATTGTATAAATGATTTATTAGGGGGCTGTTTTGGGTGTGCAAGAGGGATGTCAGGTAAAACTTCTATTGACAAGTGAACGTAGCTCTCGTGTTTAGGGTGAACTATGTGTGCGCTTTGCTTGTTTCTTATTGCTTTTCTAATTTTTATTCCTCTTAGAAGTAGGGATCAAGGCTTAATTCATATAATTACATTGGGCATGAGAAACAGCAAATTAAACATTACATGCTTCATGAAAAGTTATTTACCTCACAGTTGAGACCAAATAAGCTGCACGCAAAAGCAAGTGAACTCCCCCATTGGCCAGCACCAGTCTCTGTAACTATGTTCTTGACACCTTGCTGTGCGTTGTACCAGACCTGTGGTACTGCAGTGTTCGGTTTGTGTGACCCTGCTGGGCTAACCCCCTCATACTTGTAGTAAATTCTAGCCGGCGTATCGAGCAGTTTCTCCAATCTTTTAGCTCTGAATTTAACTGACAAGCATAAGATTTCTTAACTAATTAAGTGAAATAGACTATGCAGTAAATATTCATTGTGGACAAGTACGTTAAAACACTCCCATCTAAAAACTTAAGATACTAAGGAGAAAACACATTTATATATTAAAAATTAATGATCAACAAGCGCCTCCTGTACAAACCAAGATTCAATTTTTCATCAAAAGAGAGATAAGTATACAAATTTTATAAATGGATGGGGGTTACTTGACCTCAGCACCTTTGCCTCTTTCTATACCATGTTAAATCACCTCTTCCAAAACTAACATGGGGAACAAATTTATCAATTTATGTCTAATCTTAGACAAAGTAGAAGTAACCTGATCAAAGGAGTAGGCCGCCAAAGCCTATAAACATCTATAACCTCCTCTGGGATGTCAACAAAACGATCATTGGAGGCCTCTTGCTTAATCAACTCATCCGGAAATAAAGGTGACAAATCTGCTGGGGTTGCTGGTTCGAAAGTTTTTGGATGAAGAGGAGGAGGTGGTTTTACTGGAAGATCTGCAATTAGATTGTACCACTGGCGAGGAATTTCAATTCCTTTAGAATCAGCTCGCTGAGCTGCTTGTGCTGTTGCTCTGAAATTGGATGAAAGCTTCAGAATACACGGTCTACTTTTCGATGCAAAAAATCCTGACCTCTGCTCATCACCTGACGGGAGGGGCAAGGAATAGTTGGATGATTAACAAAACAAAATGGTGAATGAACAACAAAAATACAGAACAAATAGCCAGAAGCTTAATAATCACATCAATTCCGACAGCAGTTAAAAATGGGAGCCTCGATCAAATGACACATTTACTGAAAATTAGTTTTTACTATTAAAAACGAAAGTCATGTGGGCTCTTTGAGCTTAGGGAAACATGCTCTAAACAAGAATTCTTGCAACAATTCGAAAATAAGCTAAAGTTTCAAACAATAAACTGTTACTGATAATCAAAGATAATCCATATTTACTTAATTAACAAAAATCTTTTACTTATTTTCAGCAAATTGAAGTTTCATTATACTATGTATAATTAAATGAAACAAGGAATACGGATTATAGCTAGAAAATACCTTGCAGGGATGAGTGGATTCGAATATTTGGTGTGATCAGAAAAAGCGATTGTGCCATTTTTGGGATGAAATACAGAGATGAGCGGTTAATTTGTTTATCTTTTGTCCTGAGGGTTTTTTTGACAACGGGGGGAATACGACTATCATTCTCGTACATTAACAGTGGCATACCGCATTAATGGGGTGTTGACATTTGTTCAATCATTTCAATGTCCCCATGTGATTGCACGTGAGTTTGGTTCAATCCAATTAATAAATTTCAAACTAGGCCGTTTGGTACAAGTTAGGACTTTTCTTTACCATTTTTAAATCGTTTTTTTGTTTTCGATTTTTCAAAACAGTGAAAATGCATTCTCTTTCCTATTTTCAAAAACGCATTTTTGAAAACAAAGTTAAAAATTTACAAAGAAAATCCAAAACGACAAATTTGTTGTTTTGATTGATTTCAGTTATAATAAAGTCAAAATTTTCAAAACGCATTTTAGGTATTTTCAAAATAATTTTTCAAAATCTCAAAAGGAACAAATTTTCAACAATATCAAAATGAACACTCAAAACTTAAAACTGAAATACAAAAAGAACAGCCCCTAAAACTTTCATTTTCATTCTTCCACCCATTTTCAACCACATATTTTTCAATAAAATAATCTTTTACATCACATCAATACTTTTTTCTTCTTTTTCAACCACACATTTCCCATCATATCACTATT